>JAUUEB010311675.1:0-12801 GCA_032362205.1 Clione limacina
GGGGTTATATAAAGAGTGACTTTATGGGTGAGTATATGGATTCTAAGCCACATATTAGTTGTCCACAGAAGCTGTATAACTCTAATAATAAATGTACATATGGATAAAGACTTTCTATTATAACATAATCATCACAAATGATACTGGTAATGCACTTGTTCTAGTTTTTTTTAGCTCTAATTGATCAGTTTCCTTGATTTCTGTTGATTGCTGCTACTTTAGGGATGTAAACTATTCATCTTTGTTATCTATATTTGTATTTCTTATATGTCTTCTTATCAATATTTATAATTATTCTAAATGTTATGTTACAGGAGCGGAGACGACGCAGAGAAGATATGTTAGAGCTTCAAGAGAAACTGGATCACAACAAAAACGCATTACAATCCTTAAATAATAACAGAAGGGTTCAAGCAAAGGTTAGAATTATATTTTCCTCTTGTATCATCCTCATTTTGGGTTGAAATCCAATGATATTTAGTATTCTTACTAAGATATGACTCCTTGATATACATGGCAAGTTCAAAGTAGATAGTAACACATTTTGTTGGTGTTAAAATTCAGATTTTTTTTGCATGTATGTAAAGTGCTAGTCTTTATAAATTGAGTGAGGTGTATGACTTGTTAAAGTAAGGAAACTAGATATATTTGGTGTATGACTTGTTAGATTAAGGAAACTAGATATATTTGGTGTATGACTTGTTAGAGTAAGGAAACTAGATCTATTTGCTATTGCAATATACTAGATACAAACTTATATTAGGCAGTCAAAACACCACCTAAAAGATTACCAAAGTGAATTGCTTTACCGGTTTATCCATTTGTACTCTGAATTCGTGTCTTTGTTGGACCTGCTGTGATAATAATATCATTTAAAGGCATAGAGCAACCTGTAAGGCCTTGAAATGCGCTATTAAAATACCATGTATTATTATTATTATTCTGTTTCTGGTTGCGCGACTAATGACTTCTTTAATTAAGCTCTGTTAACATTTGTTGTTGCAGTGACTTCACAACCGTACATGACAACTGGCCAGACTTAACATTCAAGAAGAAGTATTTTCAATTATTTTGGGCTGCCTCAGTCCTCTTAGGCGTTGTTTAGTTGATCCGTTTTTTTGTTTTTTCATGCCTTCAGAAGCTATGATGTCTTTGGTACATGTGCCATTCTGTAAGAATTATAGTGTCCACAACTGCTTTTCTCCCAAAAACCATGAAAAACTTGATAATGTATTATAAATGAACATACACACATGCACATATGCACACATATCTAAAGTGTTTGTTTCCTTTCAGTGGGCAAGATACATGAGATGTAATGGTTCGCCGGACCCGACAAATCAAGGGGAGATCAATACATACATTAACATGAGGTTGGAAGACAATTCTCGCAATGATGCAGTCAGTGTTCTTAAAGACATTTTACTTGATCTCTCAGTGAGTATATTGGCTTTTTCTTTTGTCATTGAAAAAATAATTAGAGGTAAAATTCTTGATTTACTTTAATCTATCAAGTGGACTTTTTGAAAATAGATTGTAATAGATATACTGTCATAATTTCTAGAGCTTTTCTCAAGCGACAGAAAGTCTTCTGACCTGACATATACTACACTAAAAGTTAATTGCCCATCTAAAATGGTAAAACAAATAACTATGTGTTGGGGAAAATACTAACCTGCTACTCCAAGTTAATTGGCCATCATATCACACCCATGGATGCATTTCATGATCTTGTCATGTGCCATGATGTACCATGATGTGCCATGATCACCAAATAACTTGGTGTAACATGTTAGGCATACTCTCAACACATAGTTTATTTGTTTGACCATTTTAGATGTTTAGATTGGTCTTCTGTAACATTTTTGAGTAGTATGTATTTTAATTTTTTCTTTCAGGTGTTCTTTAAAATGTTTGTTCAAAATAAAAGCTTTCCCTTTGCAAGGGTATTAGGGTATAGGATTTATGTTAAAAAGAGTTAAGTTTTAGTTTGATATAAAGGTTTATGACGTATACTATATTATCCCTCAATACATAGTTGATTTATTTTACCATTTTAGATAGGTCATCCATAACTTTTTTGAGCAGTATAAATTTCTTTTCTTTTCAGATGTTATTTTCTTTAAAGTATAAAAAATAAGTCAAAAATAATAGATTTACTTATGCAAGGGTAGTATGCTATAGGTTTTAGGTTAAAAGAGTTAAGTTTCAGTTTGGTGTAAAGGTCTATTGTATGTGTTATAATATGATGAACAATCAGTTTAAGCCTTTCACATTCTTTTAAGCATAGATTGATGTATGAATAAGACTTATGAACAATTTAAAAAAAATTAAGAAGAACAAACCCTTCTGAACTATTTATGTAACAATTTCTAAGTTTCACACATTTTGTATAAACGAAAGGCATATCACATTTATGAAATCCACAGCTTATTGATGAGTTGCATTATCTACTGAACGACACACCAGTTGAGGAACTGGCAGAATCAGAGAGGAATCTGTGCCAAGAGACTATTTCAGAAATACAGAAATTGATGGGTTCAAAGTTAGACCACGCAACCCTACAGATACTGTGTGATGCAACTTCCCTGGCAAATCCTGAGACAAACAATTTACAACACGTTGTCAGCAATGACTTCATCTCACTTTGTGTTTGGGGGAATCTCACCAAAAATCCCAGGTATGTATATACAGTATTTGCTTGATATGACATAGGTTGTATAATATGTAAAAGTGATAAAGAACTTAATTAACTCATTTCATGGTTGAAAGGAAAACATCTGTGAAGAAAAATACATGAGTGTAACTAGTTGTTGAGTGTGTAACAAGTAGATGAGTGTTTAACAAGTAGATGAGTGTGTAACAAGTAGATGAGTGTGTAACAAGTAGATGAGTGTGTAATAAGTAAATGAATGTGTAACATGTAGTTGAATGTGTAACAGGTTGATGAGTGTGTAACAAGTAGATGAGTGTGTAACATGTAGTTGAATGTGTAACAAGTTGATGAGTGTGTAACAAGTAGATGAGTGTGTAACAAGTAGATGAGTGTGAAACAAGTAGATGAGTGTGTAACAAGTAGATTAGTGTGTAATAAGTAGATGAATGTGTAACATGTAGTTGAATGTGTAACAAGTTGTTGAGTGTGTAACAAGTAGATGTGTGTGTAACAAGTAGATGAGTGTTTAACAAGTATATGAGTGTGTAACAAGTAGATGAGTGTTTAACAAGTATATGAGTGTGTAACAAGTAGATGTGTGTGTAACAAGTAGATGTGTGTGTAACAAGTAGATGAGTGTGTAACAAGAAGATGAGTGTGAAACAAGTAGATGAATGTGTAACATGTAGTTGAATGTGTAACAAGTAGATGAGTGTGTAACAAGTAGATGAGTGTGTAACAAGAAGTTTGCCAACGCAAAATTAAATTGTCAAAATATCAGTTTGAGATATTAGCGATTAAACAAAGAAAACCATTAGTTTACCATGTTTGCTATTTTAAAAATGTATTGTTTTATTTTCAATTATGTACAGGAAAATCTTACAGCATGATTCACTCCTTTTGTTCTTTGATAAACTTGCCCACCAAAAAACGGCTGAAATATTAACATTAATAGTCAGTAAATCTAACCCTTATATTATTTCAGAATCAGAAACTATGAATTTCCTGAGGTCAAAGTGACCTTTGACATACCCAAAGTTCTCTCACTCAGTGACTGTGCTGTCAGAGTTTTAATCACCAAATTTGATCACTATTCCCCTACAAGTAAAGCATCAATGCCAAGGAGGAAAAAGAAAGAGGAAGGTAAAGTTCTATAGATATCTCAAGACTGTGGACACAACACATAACTTTAACATTTGTATCTACCCACGATACAACCCATCATCTCTTCTGCCTGGCATATTACATTTTCGTAGGCACCCAAATCCTGAGCTCCCAAGTGGAGCCCATATGGCCTATCTAGATTAACTAAAATATACACTCACTCAAGTCCCTAGCCTGTCTGTGTGATTGTCTGGATGAGATAGTCTCATATCACCTTTTTTTGTCCTGCCTTCAGTGATCTTGAAACCTTCAATATTTCTTAATTTTGAAATTACTTTATATTCTGACAAATCACACCTATTAAAAACCTGCAAATTATTTCCTGGACGTCAAACTGAATGTCTTAGGCTCATGTGGCTCTGGATCAGCAACATAACATAAAAAGTAATGCAACAGCGCATTTGCCCTATAAGTTCTGTTATGTTTGCTCTTTGAGGTGCCTCCCCTTACTGTGACTGTATATCCATTTAGTTGCTTTCTGTGTGTAGGAATTTTGGATGTTGCTGCTCATTGTCTAAAAAACGTTGGTTTTGATATTTCTCATCAACCCAAATGTATCATGGTGTTGCAGGTTTATTTGAAATGACATATGTTGCGCTAAATGGTGCTTTGGAACAACATGCTAGATCATCAATTGTTCAAATAGCAACTCTTTATTCCAATAGTTTTCAGTAGCTTGAAAACGTGTTTCTTTTTTTAACCATACACCTGTGATTTTTGTCCACAACCAGGCAATAATCTAGAATTATTCTGTATAAGATAATATAACAAGAGATAAATGAGTATCTCACAACTCTCAAGGGATCCTTACATATCAACATATGAGATTTAGAAAGATATATAATATAAGATGAGGCACGTCCTCCCCCCATATACCAAGAGCAGTGACCCACTGCTTTGTCATGTGACCAAATGTCATCCAATCACATGATAAGCAGTTGAGATCAGTCAGCAGTTCATTTCACAACCTATTATTAAATAATACCTACTGTTTCAAAAAAAGCGGTACCCATGGTTTCTTGAATAAAACCTAAAAGTGTTGAAGATTTTTAGCAAAACTTTTCACACAGTAAGTTCAATATTGGGAAGGTAATCACGCATAGTTTTAAAGATCTATCTTTAAAAATAAATAAATCACATGTGTTTTTTCAAAATATGTCATTTTTAACTATTTAGAAAATTAACATGAAAAGAGCGACGCCAACAACAGTTTTTAAGGCTTGTTTTAATTATTTTTTACTGATTATTGGCATTGAAATTTGTTACAACAAGCATTATTTACAATCAAAAAAAATAATTGATTGCTTGAGGTGGCGTCCTCTTCTGTCTGAACACAACTCCAAACGAACTTTAAAATTGCCAACCAATCGTGCACACATTTGTTCATTGACCCTCCCAACCCCTTCTCTGATAAAATTTTCAGTTCAGTCAAAGTTTTGGGATTTCTACGATATACAGTGTCTTTGAGGTAGCCCAAATAAAAAAAAATCAAAGGGCTTCAAATCTAAGAAATGGGGAGCCTATAATATACACGTAAGGTGGGTGACATGCTCGCTGCCAAATAGCTTAATTTACATTTATTATATTTTCCTCTTTCTATCATGACTTTAGACTGTGCTTCATAACCACATGAGTGAATATTATTGAATAAATTTTTCGCACAAAACCTTCCAAATACTCATAAACTCATGTCTTTAATTTTATGAAGGTATAAAATATATTATAAAAAATCGTAAAATTCATGGGTACCGCTTTTTTTGAAACAGCCTGTATTTAGTTATTTCACTATTAATTTCTCACTTTTCATGTGAGAGTGCATTTTGGTGTGTAAGTTTGAAAATGTAAAGTTAAAACCTGTAAATGCCACTAGCTAGTATAAGTACTGTTTTGAGACTGCTGCAATAGTGTCCTCCTGACTTTTTTGTCTGAGGTAAAAGATATGAGATTCGAGAAAATCCTACCTTTTTTAAAATCATTACATCCACTGCACTTATGATTAGCCTCTACATTCATCTGACTTAGAGTCAGTTATGTATTTCTTTAATCAGAAGCATTTTTCAATAATGTTGTCATGTAACAACGACTTGTGAAAATAATGATAACATCAGTATAAAGAATTATTTATACATTGTTTTAAGGCTTAGAATACATGATATTTGTAATTTTATTCCTCGTAAGATGTGAACATTTTGTTTGTTTCAATATTATCAATTCAGATAGAATGTTACCTTTTCAGTTTTACTATAACAATGTTTTTGTTTCATTTCATTATCAGCACTTCCAGATATTCCTGTGGAGGAAGAAAAGAAAGATGAAGAAGGGGAGGAAGGAAAAGAAGGAAAAGAAGGCGAGGAAGTAAAAGAAGGAGAAGATAAAGAAGAAGGAGATGAAGAATTGGAAAAGGAGGAAACAGAAATAGTATGTTTATTTCTTAAATACAATAATTATTAAGTGACGGTCATGTCACTTCTGAAAGCATTCAGTTGTGTTAACTTTGTCTAAAAGATTTTGAAGACATTGGATGCATTCTTTATGTTCATCAGTCTAAAACTCTTTTGTCCTTCAAAATGTTATTTTAAGTGATCATTAAAATGAGTGAGTGCAGGGTAGACAGGGTTTTAGCACAGTGAGCAAGATTTTATTATAGTTCTATAAAAGTAGAACAACACAACAATACAGATATAGTGAATATTGTTTTTTCAAAAGAGGAAGTGCACTGGTTTACCAGACTTTCTAACTTGATGTTTCATGGGTGCCTCTGTTGTGTAACTCTATCACAAAGCACATAGGTTAATGATAGCATACAAATAATTGTATAGATCAGGTTTCATAACTCTATCATTAACCTAAGCCAAAATGTGTGATAGAGTTATAAAACATGATTCATGAAAGTGTTATTAAGGTCAAAGCCAAAAGAGGAACTACTTAAAACAAAAAGTTTGGAAGCGAAATTGACACATAATACCTCATTGGACGAATTATTCTGTCAGACAATTATTTTCTCCAGAAACACATGAAATATTGTCATTTTTGATATGTATTGCATTGTAGAATTATGTCAATATGTGTAAAATCCTATATTGACAACTGGCTGAGGGTAATGACATCCACCATAGGACATATGAATACACTTTTATTGCCATTGTCACAACTGTTGTTTAAAACTTGTTAAGTCATTGTTTCCTATGATATCTTCAAAGGCATTTTCTCAGACAGAAATGTATTTTCATATCTTCTTGAAGTGGTATTTACCAAATTTCACAAAGCTGAATTTTGTTTCATTTGAATTCTCTATCTCACATCAAGTTTATTAGATCTAGACATTTTGAAATGTTCAAATTTCTCAATATCAAACTACTTAATTTGTAGCAAATTGTTGCAAATCATCACATTTCCATTCAGCTCAAATCAATAATGGAATTTTTGTTTCTTCTTTGTTTGTTTATGTAATGTAATATTTTTGTTTCTATTTTGTAATCTATTTTTTGTCTATGCTTAAGACTTTAAAAGTTGGTTGTTCTGTAAGTTAAAGGGTATTTTTGAGGCTCATAATTCCACAATTGAATGTTTTTTAGCCATAGTCATTAAAGTAAATTGACAATCAGTATCTACGATAAGTTTCCTAGGATGTTGGCTAAGCATAAATAATCACTAGGGTCTTCATATTATTTTTTTTTGCAGTGGGAGTGATCAAGTTTGTTCCTATTGTATTTTTTCACAGACTTGTCTCTCATTTTATATAGACAAATTAGTTTTGATTATCAAAAGCAAAACTAAAACTTTCCTCTCATTTAATGTAAATTGTTTTTTAAAACTAAATTTATGTCACCACAGGATCTCATTGCAGCTTTAAGAGGTGATGATGCAGCAGAAGAGGAGGTGAAGGAGGAAGAAGAGGAGGAGGAGGCTTATGAACAAGACTTTGAGGACCCTGCCACTCCAGGTTTGGCTACATTCATCCTTTGTTGCAACAACTTTTGATAAAGTATAATCTTATATCCGACATAACTTGGATTCTTCTACCCCTAAACTTTATGGATTGCTCTTTACCGTTAAAATAACAAAAAAAACATATATGTTGATCACTCTTTCCATGAGATAGGAGTCTCTGACCTTTTTAGGGGGGAAATATCAAGAAATATACCAGATCGATATTGCCACATTCTACTACATTTTTTCCTATTGATTTTTATTAAAGATGTGTAGGTCATACTGGTTTCAATTGAATAAAATTTGTTTACTTTATGTTAGTCCATTCTACATGACATCCTCTTTATTGTATTACTCAAGCTACATGCTTTCTCAGGAAACGTAATGTAAACAAATAAATATTAAATTTTGTATGAAAGCGAGCAATATTCAATGTAACATGTTGTAACTATAAAGTATGAGAAAGATGCCATTGTTTTACATTTTTATAGAGCCTGCTGAATGGGAGGATTTTGATGAAGAAGATGACATCATGGATCTCCGTGCCAATGAGGTTCTCGGAGGCATCTTCCACATCAATCTACTTCACATGCCTCCCCAACCCAAAACAGCTGGATCATGGACCATCACACAGAGTAAGCAACCTAACACACACAGACACATGAACACATGTTAACCAATTTCACCACATTTTCTCATTAATACACATGAACAAATGCACTCTCACAAGCACAAACCTGTACTCATAAACATAATTTACAAACAAATACATCCTTCAATGTATGCAAAAACCCATTGAACATGTGTTGATATATTTAGAGCACCTCAAACTTTCACCCTTTGACTCATTATCATTTCCATGATGTAATATGTGTTCTGAGATTCAAAGCTACACCCACAACTGTAGTCACATTCACAGCATCTGCAAACATGCATATAAAAATAAAAAGTGAAATTTCATCGTTTTTGTAATTGCTTTTAAGACCATTTTTTCTGATGTTGGAATAAAATGGAAGACAATGAAGCATAACTTATAACAACATATCTGATTGTTTGCAGCTCAATGTATTATTTATTTTAAGTTATTTCATTATTGTTTTAGATCTTTGACTATATGTGTAAGGTATCTGCACATCTCATTTTATTCAAATGTAGGGGACTTGATTGTTGAGTAATACTCAAATGGCCAGAGGTCCAGTATTTATACTCATTGTGGGACAGAATTTTTAACATGTGACCATTGTATTATGCAAGGTTTGTGCATGAATTCCCTAACCCTTGGAGATAGGATGCAATATCTATTATTATCCGAGACTGACAATAACATGTAGATCTTGTGTATAATATAAAGTAAGGTAAAGTAACCCATACTAAGTATTGAGCTTTGGGTAATTAGGAGTTAAAGTCCCAACTTTTTAGACAACAGCATTTGAGATAGTTTGTCCTTGCTTTCCTCACCGACTTTACTTTGCTTGACCTAAAGAGTTAAGCTACTTGTTTTCGCAACTTCCGCAGAGTCACAGGGGATGATTTTCAAATGCAAAATATGGTCGAGGCTAGAGATTAAACCTGCACTGTTCTTGGTGATAGAATGACGCTCTAACCAACTGAGCTATATACACCCCTGTGTATAATATATACATACATTAAAGATCTTTTGGTAGTTGGAAATGAAAGGAAGAGTAGCCTTAAAAGGAGTCATCAGGGCAATATTTAAAAAATTAAAATTCACTTTTATTATAATACCTTCTAAATATAGATAACTGTTGCCATTTGGGCAAAGGGAAACATGGGTTTATAAAAAAACTTTGCAGTTTTCTTCATCAAAATCAGTCAACTAACCAAAGTTTATATCATTTGAGGTATAGCAAGCAAACAAACTTGTAAAATAACTAATCAAATGTATTCAATAAACATTTCTTAATATAAAAACCCTTAAAAACAACTGCATACGTAAACAGTATACATAAATTGTTTAATTTTGATATTGTCTTAGTGCTGACTGTTTTAACCTTATTTAAAGAAATTATCATGCACATAACATTATCTGTACTTTCATCATCATCCAGTGGTAGAGCCTCCAGAAATCCAAAAGTTGGATTATGTACCAGACCCTCCAGCGCCGATTGAGGAAAAAAATGGTGAAAAGGTAAAAGACAACAAAGACAAAGACTCTAAGAAGGATGAGAAGCCACCTATCACTATCAGTATGACGTAAGTAACCAAGAAACATGACAGTGTAAGGGTATCAGTTGTCAAAAAGAGTATTTCTACAGCATGTTCTGTCCTTGGTTAATTATAAGTTTCCCCCATGAGATTACTATTTTTACCTGTCACCCTTGAAATTCCTATAATATACTTTATGGAATCACTTTTTTTGGGGGGGGGGGTTCTTGTTTGATGTTATTGTAAGGGTCATTTTTGGATTGTATTGTTGTTTCAGTTGTCATATGTATAATCGACTTGTTAATGATGGGGCAGTTTTGTTGTTTAGGGTTAAACAATTTGTGATTTCTTCCACCCAAGTTGTTACATTTAGACTGCTAGAGTTGGAAAACAGATAGCTCTAGGGAAGAGTACAAATCAATCCCACAAAGTCTGAAAGAATAGTTTGCTTTTCCCTATAAAAACAGAATAACTTCTGTTTATATTAATTTAAAAATGTAAATAATAATTAAATATTGTCCCATCAATTACAGTTTTCAGTAAGTGAATGAACTTTCTGTATCAGTTTTATTTTCTGTTGTTTTATTTCTGTTGTTGTTTTTCTAGTTTACCTAAAGATGTTCTGTTCCTTGAGGAGCCACAAGTCGGCCAGTGGGACTACAAAAAGAAGTTCTGGTCATCAAAAGAGATATCAGATGTAAGCTTCAATGAAGGTAAGCTAGCTCTTAATTTTGCATTTTAGATGGCTATATTCTATTAACTATTTTGTAGTGCCCCATACATTGTATATATATCATTCCCTCAATAGATGATGATAGTTCTTGGATCATAAGATAGAATAACAGGAGGAAAACAATCACGTCAGTTACAGCTGGACATCTGGTCATGAATTTTGTTTAGAGAACCTATCAATGATGTTTATCTTTTGATGCACCAGTTGGTCTTTTATATTTCGTCTGTTATGTATTAAAACTTTAGTCACCGCTCTGATAAAAAAGCTTGCAGGATGCATTGCCACCTGCTGGAAGGAAGGTTTTTCTTTTGCAACATCCCTTTGTCAAATCAACATTGCCAAATGATCCCTTTGCATAACATGTCATTTGTTATGTAAAAACGTGTATAATTTAAAGCAGTTAACAGTCCAAAAGATTTCATGAAAAGTTGTTGAAAA
The DNA here is from genome assembly GCA_032362205.1 of Clione limacina. Classification (NCBI taxonomy): domain Eukaryota; kingdom Metazoa; phylum Mollusca; class Gastropoda; order Pteropoda; family Clionidae; genus Clione; species Clione limacina. Next base: position 11,088 of record JAUUEB010311675.1, read on the forward strand.
CAAAGAAAAAGCTAATAGTAAAATCAAGAGTTAACTTTCTTTTGTTTGTTGTTTTGTACAATTATATACGTGATAATATGAATCAAGTCAAGGGATGAATATGGCTTCAATTAAATATTTTTAGTTTCACATTTAATTTTCATTTGATGCTCAATCAAGACCATACTATCTCTTTTACTAAGATTTTGAATTTTTGTTCCTTTTAGCAATAAATATGTGATGATGAAAATGTAGCACTATTGTCGATACAACCTACAAAATATAGGAGATATGAGACTAGCACATTTTTAAACAGAACTGGTATTCATTGAGTTGACATAAAGCACACATACCACTATCACCAGCCTACACTAATTTCTTTAGGAATACCTGTGTAACAATGTTTTTGCAGATTTCATCATGTGATTGTTATTTATACAGATGCCAGAAGTATGGATTTCATCATATGATTTTTATTTATACAGATGCCAGAAGTATGGATTTCATCATGTGATTTTTATTTATACAGATGCCAGAAGTATGGATTTCATCATGTGATTGTTATTTATACAGATGTCAGAAGTATGGATTTAATCATGTGATTATTATTTATACAGATGCCAGAAGTCTTGATTTCATCATGTGATTGTTATTTATACAGATGCCAAAAGTCTGGATTTCATCATGTGATTATTATTTATACAGATGCCAGAAGCCTGTCGTTCAAAATGAACAGTTTTGGGACCTTGTGTTTGTTACAAGATGCACATATCAACATGCCATTCCAGTCCTGGGAGATACGACCTCACAAGCTTAATAGTGCTGTCTTTTCTATCATTGCTGCTATTGTTGAAGTTGAAATAGAGATCAAGGTTAGATACATATCTCAATATCTTTACTTGAGTTTTGAAAACCATCTTTTGAACCATTCAGCCCATTAATCTCGATAGTAACATTTCAAACTCTTCAAATTTATAACATTTTCAAGCCTATTGTCGAGTTCTACGTTTTTTATCCCACGTTTTTTAAGGTTAGAAATATTTTAGATGGAAGGCTTGACATCGTTAGACATGATAAAATTATAACACTATAAGTTATAATACCATGATGGTTTGAAAATATAGAAAAAAACACAAGATTTCAATCATCACAATAAAGCATAGTTCAAAATTTGATGGTCAATATTCTACTTCTATATTCATCTTTAGTGTTCATTCCTCTGGTGGTTGAGGCTAGAATATCTATGTCCTTATCAACAAGTTCAGTTTTGCAATCCTGGAATAATAATTAATTAATTAATTAATGTTTGTTAGTTTATTTAGTTCTTTTCTTCAATATATGTATACCACAATATATATAACATATCTCTCTCTTATTTTTATTAGATTCAGTACGACACTTGCTCTTGTTTGTTAAGTAAAGACCTAATTAAATGTTTTTATAAATAACCTTTCAATTATTTTCTAAATTGCCCTTTGTAATATGTGCAGAGGTAAAGGTCTGACAGAAGACTTGGGTAGTCATAGAGTTTACATAAATTTACTCAACATATTCCACACAAAAAGGATACCAGGTTTCAACAGGTGGAGATTAAGTAGCAGATTTCAAGTAGAAGTTCATTTTTCATCATTCTATGTCTAAACTTTATGAGTAAAGGCTATTTTTCCCCGATCACAAATTGTGACTCGGGGTATATTTTCGTTTTGTCTGTCTGTCTGTCTGTCTGTCTGTCTGT
>JAUUEB010311786.1:0-12801 GCA_032362205.1 Clione limacina
TTGTTGTATTTGTAATAGTATAAAAGATATTAGGTCTCATGTAATGGTGCCTACTGAAAATAATGAAAATTTAAGCATTGTCTGATAGTACATGCGGGAGTTGGACGCTAAACTAAGACCTGACTTCCCTTGGCCTTATTGGTTATTTTTCAAAAGCAATCAAAGACAGGCCTCTTTAATTCAAGGTTAGCTATCCTCTTTATTAAGCAATAATATGACTAAAATTCTATTCACAAATGATGTTACAAGTTTTAAAAAATGTTTAATATCTATCGTTTTTCTTTGATGCTTGTTTTTTAAAAGTCCACATAAAGTAACGTCAAAAAACCAAAAGTGACACCTTAACTTTAACATGGGATTGAGGGCAGGAAATGTTACTCCATAATTTGATTTATTTATAGGTAAATGCTACCGTCAGTCTCCTAACCCTCAAACAGTATTCTGGGCGGCTCCTTCTCATTTGTATTATATTTGTACCAAACTTTCAGAAGAAAAATCTACATTTATTAAGGTGGTAGCAAGACAAATTTGAAATAACCCACCGCTACTTTAAAAGAGGTTTGCTGGGTAAGAACCGGTTTCAATTAAATAATTTATTTTTTTGTAATTTTTATTCTTATTTCTCTATGAATTTGTTTTGCTTCATGCCATACTTAAATTTGAATGGATTTTGATCAATCATGAATCAAAAAAATCTTAAAATAAATTAAAGTTTGGTCTCCAAAAACATATATTTTTTTAAAATTTGATACATGAATTATTGAATTTGGTGAAGAAACACAGATTTTTGGTCATTTGATACAACACTTTCAATGCACTTTTTGGAAATTTTTATAACCGAAAGCACCATTCCAATTTAATTTTACCATTGAAGAAATTCAATGGTAAAATCAAATTGGGATTGTGAATTTTTTTTAAATAATTTTTGTTCAAGCCCAGTTGTGATTGGGGAGGGTAGGAAAAGTTGCTCTATACTATACAGGGGATTCAAGTTAAAGTCAGACGTTTTTGGTGACCTTTCCCCCCTCCTTTTGAGAAAAAAAAGAAAACAGATCATAAATTTAATTTATTAAGTAGGATTATGCATCCATATTTCTTTTAGAATTGTCAACATTTTTCGTTTTTCATATGCTTTGTGAGGTGACGGTTCTCAGTTCTCACAATTATAACATGCCCAAAGTGAAAATAAAAACAAACAAATTTGGAAATCCATTATGCATCTCCATGAAATTAAAAAAAAAATCTTTTAGTTTGTTTGCATGTTTTTGGTATGTGTAATGAACACAGTTAATCTGAAACAGAGTTTCAACTTTATTTGTCACATTTAAGATGGGTTTTTTAACATTTTGACGGACGCACTAATAGTAATTGAAAAGTTTTTATATACAGGTCTTGAAAATAGATAACATTTTCGTCTGTATTCTGTTGACTGCTTGTTGTATACCGAGTTTCATTGAATTGCTTTATAGTTGACAATTTTATGAAGGTTCAAAAATCAAGTAGCTCTTATTTATAGTTACTTTGCAGGTTAGTGGGTGATTTGAATTTTTTCTTACAGTGACTACTAATTAATAAAAAAAAATTGTATTAGACAAATTGAAGACTCAATAATCAATTTTCATATCTCTTACTATAGTTACTTTGCAGTTCAGTTGTGCTTGACCTTTTTTCTCCATGTCAGTTGTGCAGAATCTGAATCTTCATATAGTCTTTCAGAAAATTGCATTCCCTCTTTCATGGACTTTTGTCTCATACAAAATTATCCTTGAAAAATACTACTGACAAATATTTTACTTATGACTTTCTTATTTTTTTGACATACATCAAATACAGATATACCAATGTTCTCAGTGAAGCACACTCTTTTCGGTGCTATGGTTAAAATCTATATCCATTAACTTTTGATCATTTCATTCTTCTCCTTGTTCATTGAACATTTCATTCTAGTAGTACTTAGTGATAAAATGTCACCCCTGAAGATTGAGAGTGGAGACGGAGATGAGCCACAACAAAAACCGGCCGAAGGTATGCAAATTAAAAAAGGACTTGAGGATTCCAGTGACTTCTTTATTTTCTCTTTGGATTAACATCATATTATTAAATTAACAACATGCCCAACTTCTGAGATATTCGAAAAATGATGACATAAGGAAAATATTTTTATTTGTTTTAGTTTTGTTTTCATATTTTAAATAAGTGTACTGAGCATGATGAGTAAAACTGAATTTCCATTAAATTCATAATGTTTTAGATGTCTTTTTGAAAATTTGGCAGACCAATAAATAAAAAGTTTTTGTATTAGGGTCTTGAAAAAAATTGGAATTTTCTCTGTGCGTCGACTGCTTGTATTACCTGTGTACTAGTATGCCAGGATTCATTTAGAAAGCTTAATAGTTTATATTGACGATTTAATGAAGTCTCAAAAATCATTCTGTATCCCTTACTAAGTTACTTTGTCGGTCAGTGGTGCATGGTGCTTGCCCTTTTTCTCTTTCATGACATTTGTTGTGCTGTGTTTTCATTAGACTATCAGAAAATTTCATTGCCTTTGTCATGGACTTTGATTTTTAGAAAAATATTTTTGAACTCAAATAACTCAACAAATATTAGAATATTATTACTTTCCTTTTTTTGACGTACAACAAATATAAATATTGTTCTCATTCAGAACACTCTTTTCAGTGCTATGGTTAAAAACTATATCCATTAACTTTTGAACATTTCATTCTTCTCCTTGTTCATTGAACATTTCATTCTAGTAGTACCTAGTGATAAAATGTCGGACCTGAAGATTGAGAGTGGAGAGGGAGATGAGCCACAACAAAAACAGGCCCAAGGTATGCAAACTAAAAAAGACTTGAAAGGATTCCAGAGACTTCTTAATTTTTTCTACGGATTAACATCATGTAAAATTATGATACTGATTAAAATCAAGCATCGTAATCTTGATAGATTTCTGGTTAGATGGACTTGTTGTCATGTCAAATTTTGTGCAAGTTTCACTTAAACATCATCTTAGTGATTAAAGTCATAGCATGTCAAAAGTGGAAATGAAAACCATTACCGTGAGAGACAATCCAAAAATGGCAAGCTAAGGAAAATAATCTGGTTCGTTGCATGTTTTAAATGTGTGTACTGAACATGAGTAAAACTTGATTTTCAATCTAATTCATCATATTTTAAATGTATTTTTAAAAAAAATTGGCAGACCAATAAATGAAAAGTTTTTGTATTGGGGTCTTGAAAAAAATATGCATTTTCTGCTGTATGTTGACTGCTGGTATACCAAGTTTCATTGAGCATAATTTATATTGAAAGTTTCGTTCTGTATCTCTTACTTTTTATTACTTATAGTTGCTTTGCAGGTTGGCATCACTTCACTTTCATGACATCAGTTGTGTTGTATTCATATAGACTTTCAGAAAATTGTCTTTGCCATGGACTTTTGTCTTTTAGAAATGAACTATCAACAAATACTAGAATTTTTATTACTTTCCCTTTTTTGACATACATCAAATATAAATATACCTTTGTTCTCACTCAGCACACTCTTTTCAGTGCTATGGTTAAAAACTATATCCATTAACTTTTGAACATTTCATTCTTCTCCTTGTTCATCGAACATTTCATTCTAGTACCTAGTGATAATATGTCGGACCATGAGAGTGGAGACGGAGATGAGCCACAACAAAAGCAGGCCCAAGGTATGCAAATTAAAAAAGACATGAGGATTCCGGTGACTTCTTTATTTTCTCTTTGGATTAACATGTAGTCAAAATATGATCAGGCCTGTCAATCTTGGTGGATTTCTGCTAGATGGGATTGTTGTCATGTAAATTTGTGTGCACATTTCACAGAAACTCACTTAATATTAGAAAATTTAGGGCTTAATAACTTTCTTAATGTATTTTTATAAGATTATTTATTGGAGCTCATAACAAGTAATTTAAATACTATGAGGAACATTGTTGAATAAATGCAGGTCATGTTTGGATTAAAACTATTTTTGAAATTCACATTATTTGATCAAGAGTTTGAGGAATTGGAGTAGATTTTTAAAAACTCCCCTTTTTTGGCAGAGGATTTACCTCTATGACTCTTTAGAGATAAATACCTTCATTTATTTACATGGGAGTTATGTATGTTGGTCTGAAAATAGATTAATTGATTCATGAAATTCCACACTTGATGATATCCCCATTCCTAAGGAGAAGGAAATTGTCAAGTCTCTTTTAAAGGTTGCTTATTTTTCTTTTGGACTATGGTAATGATTTTATATCACATTAGACATTCATTTATTGAGTTTTTTGTTGCATATTTGTTAAAAACCAATGAAAGATTTTATCTGTTTTTTTTCAAATTCCATCTGATCCTGTTTGTACTAACTTTTTTGTAATTTGCATGCCTGTCAACCCCAGCTTTGACCAGTGCAATCCTCTCTAGAAAAGTTCAGCCAATTGAGTCATTGACAGGTCTGAAAATTGACCAAATTCAAGATGGCCAGCAGTCTATTTTGAATTAGAAAAATGTTTCATTCAGTTCCCCATGTCAAGATAATTCCAACCATCTCCTTCAGTTAATATTAATTCAGTGAAATAAAAAAGTTTTTGCCCCATATGCCCATTCTTCTAGAATTTTTACCATTGTATTCAATATGATAAAGTTAATTTCTTTTCGGAAAATAAAGGTATCTATAGTCTACCATGTTGTGCTCACTTTTGGTAAAGCATGTATACTGTTTCAAAGATTATAATAAAAATTGTTGTCACCTTTTCCTGAGCTTATCTCTAATTCAAATTGGTATTGAAGTAGAACTTGTTGGGATATTTGAAAAAATATTTTTTGTATTTTATCAGATAAAATTGAATAAAATGTTCCACCTGTGGGCACACTGTGTATTGATATATTCATTCAAAGTACAATATTATATAGTTATGGTTTGGGTAAGCCTCTTTAATTGAAGGATTTTGATATGCATTTTCGGAAATTTTCAGTTTATATATTTTTTCCACAGAGGCCTCTGATCAAGGTAAGTCAGTTTGATCATTTAAAACAAATTAACTTATCCTGGTAAAGGGCACAGAAGATATAATTAAGTGAAAGTTTTAGTAAGCTGAAATATTGTATTGACCATCCCTTCCTACTGAAATTGTCTTGGCTGGAAGAATCAAAAAGATTTATCTCTCTTTTTATTTCTAAAGTTTGAAAAATTAACCTTTCTGTTATTTATTTTATTCTGTGACATCATTGCCAATCTACAGCCCACAGAAAGGGTCTTCTTAAAAAGCCTTCAGTAATAGCTATTCTGAAAACAGCCCCCTTTAAGGAGTCTTTATTAAAACAGCCCTCAGTAAGGAACAGTCCTCAGTAAATGTCTTCTAAAATCAGCCCTCAGTGAGGGTCTTGTAAAAACACCCCTCATTAAGGGCTATCAAATTTCTGTTATTTCCATGCTATGAGGTATTTAGTCAGTATTTAGGAAGTCTAGGTCACAAGTCACAAATAGGATTCCTCAATCCTTCTCTGTCTTTAGCCTTTTAATACCTTTTCCTTGTGAGACTCCCTATTTTTGTTATGCTAAGTTTTCTTTTTTATTAATTATCCCAATTATATGTATGCAATAAATACTCTCTGTGTTTATTCAGACTTTAACAAACTACAATCATCTCCCTAAGGTTTACAGAGTGATGCTATAGAAGTTGTACATCTTATCTCTATGCAATCAGTAAACAATCAAAATAAGCTCTTTGATACCAATACCAATAGTGTTGTGATATGTAGCATATACTTGGCAATGTTTCAACCATGCCTTGTTTGTTAAAAAAAAATGTTGACTTCATTTTGGGAAATTTCATACTGACAGTAATACAGGAATGTAAGATTGCCTTTGAGACCAGTGCAGCTATTCTCATGGTTGCCACATTCTACAGCCCTCAGTAAGGGTCTTCTCAAAACAGCCCTCAGTAAGGGTTATTCTGAGAAAAGCCCTCAGCAAGGGGTCTTCTAAAAGCAGCCCTCAGTAAAGGCTCTCAGATTTCTGTGGCAACCATGTATTCTGGCAAGAGCAGTTTGGAGAAAATTAATTTTAAAATATGGAAAGTGATTGAAAAATTAAAAATTACAACCAAGGCATTACCATTCTAATTGCTCTTTAGAAGATCAAACTGCATGCATAAAAATAAAGAGGAAGTTCATGAGGTTGACCTTGTATTTAAGTTTGTTATTTCCCCCGTAGGCTTTTTTATCAAAAAGATTGTTGAAAGCTATTGACTCTCTTTAGTAACACATGACCAGCCTATCATAGACATAATAAGTGGTTCTTTACTTGGCAGCTGCATACATTAGAGGGAAGAAATATTTAAAACTCTTGCAACTTGATGAAACTGGTCACGATAGGCTAAGGATGGTTCCGACATTTGTGAAACTTGAAATGGGGGATGTATCATTGAATTTTTTAAATATCAAATTAAAGGGGGTGTGGTCTTTGAGGCACACAAGTGTTAACTGTCAAACAATTACTTGTATGAAATGTTGCATAGATTATTATTATTTGTTTTTAAATTGTATTTTATAAATTTCCATGTGACATCTCAATTGTTATTCCATAAGGTGGCTCTGCTGAACAGGAGCTGGCGACAAGGACTCTGCATATTCAATCCAAACGGTTTTACCTGGATGTGAAGCAAAACAGACGTGGTCGCTTCATCAAAGTTGCTGAAGTATGTTGATGCTGCACTGTTTTTACTTATACTCATATCCTTTTTAAAGTTTACATACACAATCAAAGTAATAACATAATTTCTTATTCTTATCAATATCAAGGTCACTAAGAACCCTATAGTTTTTAAAATTCATAGTATCATAGTAGTATTTTGGGACTTGATAGTGGCTTGGCTTTGTCTGTCCCCTCTTTATAGAGTTTTCTTTCCCTTCTAAATGACCTTTTTGAGTCGATAGTGCTGTAAAACCTTACGTAAATAAATTAATTTCCCTTCTAAAATTTGTAGGCCATTCTGCCTCAATCAAATTCATATGTTATGCTGGTTGAATACTCATCAATGAGCTTTTTAAAAGTTAGTGTGTTAGTAGCATTAATAACAGAACAAGGTAAGACGTAAGTCATTCCAGTAGTTTGTTACTCGTTGAGAAAAATAATACGTTCTTATATTCGTTCTAAATATTTCTTTAAACAACTTTTTACTGTGGCCTCTGGTTTTTCTACATGTAGAATTTCCTAGTATTTTGTTTGAGTCATTTGTTTCATTTGATAACATATTGAATACAGTTATCATGTCTCCACAAATTCTTCTATATATTAGTGATGGCAATTTTAGGATTTCTAATCTTTCATGATATGGTAATTTAGACAATGATGGTACTAGTTTAGAGGCCCTTCTTTGTACCCCTTCTATTACTGTCTTGTCAAATGTGGAAACCACACAGTCTGTCCATACTCAAGGTGACGGGCACACAAGGGTTTTATATAGTTTATTAAAAGTTGGACCCTGTAGGTATTTAAAATTTCTTCTCATCAAACCTAGAACTTTATTAACTTCACTTACCTGTGAGTTAATATGCAGGTCTTGTGTACATTTACCAATCATTTGTTTCCCTTCAGAGGTTTTAAAAAAGTATTCATTTTCTGGGTTATTTTTGCCAAGTGTAAGCAATTACATTTACTACTATTAAAGAATAGTTGCCACTTTTCACTCTAACATTGTAGGTTACTCAAATCGTCCTGAACGACATTGTGGTTATTACATTTGTTATATAATTTTGTGTCGTCGGCTAAAACCTTGCATATGCTTTGAACATTATCTTGTAGGTCATTAATAAACACAATAAACAGGATTGGTCCCAGAATGCTTTTCTGGAATTCCACTTGTTACAGGGCTGTTTCTAGAGCAGCTGTTTCCTAATTTTACGCACTGGGTCCTATTCCTAAGAAAAGAAGATATCCAGTTGTGCTGTTGACCTTCTATTCCATAAGCTTTCATACTACTACTACTACTTATATATTATATACATGCATGTCCAAAAGAAAGATAACACTTGTTTTAAACAGAAATTTTCAAACTTGTTTTCTGAAATCTTTTTCACTGTAAACTGCATATTCTGATGTATAAAGTAATAAGATATGATAAAGAGAGCATTTTGCAATGTTATTTTTGAAATGATTAAAAACATTTTACAGTGTCAAAGATTTTGCAAAAAATATTCAAATCCAAGAAAGCGTCCTATTCGACATCATTGTTATCTTTCTTTTGGATGCGACTAATAAAAAATTGTGTTCATGTTCAAATCAATTGAATTGTACCTGATAAGTTTGTTGTATGTTTTCTATGTTGTACATTTCATTTTGACAGCTAACAAACATGGTGATTTTACTGCTCTTGCTCTAGTGACTGCTTTGATTAACTTGACATGCTCTTTTTGTAAAGCGCTTTGATGTTTCCCTTCTGCGAAATAGTGACCACTTATTGATATCAGAAAGTGCTCTTGCATGTATTCTGTCATTTTGCTTATGAATGATCCACAAGGTTTTTGGCTACTCTTCTTTGATTTTCAACAAACACATGTTTGACTCTTTAAGACACAAGACTTTTATTGTCCACCCACTTTTGATACCATCTACTGTCTTAATTTCTGTTCTATTATTTTTCTTAATTAATTTATGTTTTCTTTTCAGTTAAAACAAAACCACTTTCATCTCAGTGACCATTGGTCCAATCTAGATATTTTATACATCCAACTATTAGTTAGGTCAGAATCCTGGGTTCAGTGACCAACCTCTGACAAATAAAATTTGAAAACAGTTTTTATATCTTTGGACCCTTTTAAAAAAATATGGCATTTTTTGCTAGAGGTCAAAATAAAGGTCATTTTTCATGGAAAAAAATTAGGTTTCTAAACCGTTCACAAATGTACACTACTTCAAGATCAAGTTGTGTTTGTCATCACTTTTTACATATGCATGCCAAATTTCAAAAAAAAACTTGAATACCAAGAGAGTTATTGTCCTTTGAGAATTTGTTTTTAATGCTTAATTTTATAGAAGATACAGTTTTTTACCATGATTTCCAAACTATCGGAAATTCAAAGAAAAATAAAGAACAAAACAACTTTGTGAAGACATTTTGCATTTACATGCCAAATCTCAGTTTGAAAAAATGATTTTTGGCAGAGTAACAGCCCTTTGAATTTCATTGGTTAATATCATCATTATACATGCTTTTTAGAATAATGTCTAAACCGTTCAAAAATGTATACTACTTTAAAAACAAAATGTGTTTGTCATCACTTTTAACATATGCATGCCAAATTTCAAATCCAAAAACATGAAAACTAAGAGTTATTTTGACCTCTAGCTCATTTTTTTTAAGGGTCCAAAGATTTAAAAACCGTTGTCAAACTTTATTTGCCAGAGGATGGTCACAGAACCCAGGATTCTGACCTAACTATATGTCCTATGTATTTAAGTTCTCAGAAAGAAATATTTTAAAACGTCTCTCACTGTTTATGTCTAATATATATGTGGAAAAGTCATAGGGAGAAACTATTTGGTCACTGTATTCAGCTCAAAAAGTATTTCTGCTCAACCTTTAACTTGAATGTTCTGTTAGAATATATTTTCCTTCATGCAAAATAAAATGTTCCGTACAGAAATTTATTTTAAATTAACCTTCTTTGGCAGGGCCACACTCACACACACTGAAGATGAGACATTTCTCTGAATACGGAAAAATAAATTGGTGTTCATTAGGCTGAGGCTCGTATATTATGTGCGACAGGAAGAAGTTGCAAGTGTTTCCATAATTAGTTTCTTGACATCTTTGTACTATATTTTCTCTGTAAAATATGCACCAAAAACTAAAAAGCAAATAACTTTTCTTACATTCGACAGATTTTCACCAAAAGCTTAACTACACATCTGGTAATATCTACCAACATTTTGCTAAAGTTTCAGCTCTTATGAGTCGAAACTGTGGTATACCCATTGTATACAAACACACAAATATGTAGATAATTTATCTTATCGACAAATTTTCAACTCTTTTTGAATGTGATTTTTATATGATATGTTTTTTTTTTTTTAAGGTTGGAGCTGGCGGGAAAAAAAGTCGCCTTCTTTTAGCTATGTCATCAGCAGCACAGTTTAGGGACTACTTGACAGAGTTTGCTGACACTTACTCAAGTCTAGGTAAGCACAGTGAGTCCTCATTGCCACTGAATTCCCTTAATCTTAGTAGTTTTTGGCTAAGACTAATTATCAATGCTTTTCTGAGAAATACTGTACTACATATTTGAAACCATACTGAACTTTTTGTATTTGTACATTTGCTTTATTGCCAGTTTTCAAAAGCTCAAAGTATTTTTTGTAACTAATTTTGATTTTCAGTTGTTCTCAGGGGTTGGCAGGTCTGAAAATCTGATCTTATGAGCTATTTCAAGTGAAGGGTTAAGATGCAAAACACATGACATTTCATTAAGTTCAATATCTCAAATGTAATTGAGGAAAAATTGTATTTGCCATTTTTATTTTTCATGAAAATTGATCTACAGTAGTATAGTTATGTAATCCATTTCCAAAGGAGGGTTTCCATTTGCTGCCATACATTTGTGTATGGGATCTTCCTTATATTTATGAGTTGTAAGGGGCATATAAGTTTTTGCAAATAACCATTATGTGAAATTCTTTTCTGAAACAAATTTCATGTTGGAGATGTAATGCTAAAAACGTTAATGAATTTAGTTTAAAAAGCTTTTTTGGAATTATGTGTGTTTTACAAAGAATTAAAACATCAACTATAAAAATCTGAACATAATTTCTTTAGCTTTATTTTTGTCACATATTCCTTAACTCAACTATTCCAACTTTCTTCAGATAAGTGTTAGTTATGCTCTATGGTGATAACCAACTGCAGAAGAAAAATTAGAAAGTCTAGTCAAGGAAAGATGGGCACAAATCTTGACAAAAAATAAACATAATGGAAATAATTAAATCTACAGAAAGTTGCAAACATGTGCCACAGTTAGGCAGTGACCTGTTCTTGAAATTTGTATTAGAGAAAGGAGTTAGGCAGACCACCAATAAACTGAAAAGGCAATATGACATAACCAAACTTGTTCCTGTTCTGAGTAAATCATACAAGACATTATCTTGCTAGATGCATCTATTTTCCACTTTATAAAATCATACTTTTTTGCCAGATCACAGTTAAAACCTTTTTGAGAGGAAATGGAAGGATAATTTAATGCATAACAAGAGTATCAAATGTAAGTTACATCATTAAATGTTTCCTTACGACAGCAGGGTCAGATTAGAGCTAAGACCATTGATCCTGACCAAAAGAAAGTGTTTGATGATGTTCCTGCCTTTACATAATATGAAATATTTATAATGTGCTGTTAAGATAGCCAATGCATTTCTGTGTTACATATTTAGCATGCCATTTCTTGGTTTTCAGGTCCAACAAACACAGAAACCCCTCCAGAAGATGGTAAGCTGAAGAGTGAAATGATTGTCAAAGACAATAGGCGCTACTATCTTGATCTTAAGGAAAATCAGAGAGGGCGCTTTTTAAGGGTAAGTGCTTTGAATGATCGTTAATCATTCAATGAAAATGCTTACTCTCACTCGCTTATTTTTTCAACTAGCCACGTTATTATGCCCTTTCTATGACAGTCATCACTGGGTCGAAGGGTGAGATCCCATGCGCTGCTGGTTCGATAACAAACAAATGAAAATCATCATTGGTTAATAGACACTGTTTCCATAGCAAGCCACAAGTTTGAATTTGTCTTCTGATCACAACTGTCCAGCTATCTTTGTTTAGTTCCCAGCTAAGATCTTTGACACGCAGACCCTTACAAAATAGCTGGTTCTATGTTTTCATGGGTTGACCTTGTGCAGCAGCACCATGGACCCTAAGGTTCTAGACCTTCAGCCAGCTATCTTCAGACTTCTATGTGACCAAACCACCTGTCCCCTTTGTTACAAAATACCTCTGATTGGTTGTACAATAATAAAAACATTTAGTTCTTTTTATGCTTTTCCTGATAATAGTAAAACTTTCATTGTCATGCTCATTGCCATCTCATCAATCGTTATCATTTTAAATTCTGCAATGTGTGCTGATACACATGGTATACATTCTAAACCAATTTTTTAATCTAAAAGAGTGAGAACAGAATATTGTCTTTGTATATTGGTAGAGGTGAATAGATTCCTTATAGTCCGTTCCACTGAAAAAAAACTAAAGTTTTTCGTAAATAACTTTTTATTTTTATATGATTTTTTAAATCTAGCTTTTATTCACTTATCCTTTTGGTATGTATTTTTTAGAAGTCTGTATGATAATGTTATAGAGTACTTCCCCCCAGAACGAGAGTCTGAACTTTGAAATTCTAAGTGACATGTATATTAAGAGGGAAAGGGTTAATAAAGTTGTTTACGTTTTTACTCTTTTTTTTCAATAGCTAAGATTGACACTATGTCTGTATCAAAACGGCTTTGCGTGAAATAAGAGGTGTGTTGACCAGTACTGGAGTGAATTAGGTCAATTGCATATTTTGATCCTGGAGTTGTTTACTCACGTTTTTCTTTTAAACATGATTCTGTCACCGTCAGTCTTACCTTCCAAAAGTGGGCAGTCTGGGCAGTCAAACTGCCGAGGGGATTGAAGGCAAGAGTTGAGGGGATTCAATAGGCCGTTCACCGCACTTTTTGTCGCGAAATAAAAAAATTAAAGATTTGTGTATAAAAAAGGTGAGGGGAGAGATACTAGGTGAAGAGGAAGA
>JAUUEB010311897.1:0-12800 GCA_032362205.1 Clione limacina
GTTTTGACAGAGTTATGTCCCTTTGTGTCTGGTGATCGGGGTAGTACTCTCTACGAGTACTAATTTTTTCTAGTTTTTACTTATGTAAGTCAAATGTAGGTAATTATCCTTATAGCAGTATTTTAGTTGTTGAAATCAATCGAAAGAACCTAGGCATGTTACAGAATACTCACTTTTGCAGACGCTGACCTAGGCAGGTAGATCACAGAGCTTGTACTTGTTGAAACATTGATCTTTTCCATATAATAATAGAAAACATGTGCTTATCAAGTTTTAACAAAAAAGGTCTTGCAGGGATATGGAAGACTGGTTGTACACCATATAAACTCATGTATATCTTTCTACAGACAAATTTCGAACAATCAAAATAGGTGACAAAGTGAGAGTGAAGCCTTCAGTGACAAAGCCAACCTATAAGTGGGGCTCAGTCACACATTCCAGTATTGGTACCGTTACAGGTCAGTTAACTCTTATATCCTTAGGTTTTTTTTAATTTCCTTTGCTGTTTTTTAAATTTTTCTGTTTTATTTTCTTCAGTCAAGGAAATTTACTTAATTTTATTGTTTCAGTCTGAACAGCCTTAAAATAATTAATTTTACAGAAAGTCAGTCTTCACTAGTCATCTTCCTTCCTTTGTATATAAGATGTTGCAAACAAATGACCAACTTTAAGCCTCCAAAACCAGACAATCCTATAATAAGACTTTTTCTAAATGATTAACATGATTAATACTTGTTCTCTTAATCCATTGTTCACCTATCTGAAATAATAGACCCTGCAGGATATTTTGTTGTTACAGAATGTAAAGTTGTTTATCAGGTGAAAAATGATTAACTTTTGAATATGTTTTATATTGAACCAGACCTAATTGTACATAATGTTCTTATTTTTCATCATTAGCAATCATCCCCAATGGGCGTGACATCACAGTTGACTTCCCCCAACAATCTCACTGGACTGGGGTCATTTCAGAGATGGAATTAGTGCCTAGCACACATCCTCAGATATCGTAAGTCTTTAATGAATGATATTTTGGTGAGAATATTTGATCATTATGCCTTCTGATAAAACGATTTTCTCTTATTTAGATTTACCTAACTCAAAAGAGAAAATACTTCACACCTTACTTGATTTTTCAAAGATCCAATGCAATAGGATCTGTGTAATTTTTTTCACTTAGTGAATTAATAATAATAATAATAATAATTTTTATTTATATAGTGCCTTTTAATTAAGGCTAATTAATCTTTGCGTTCTTTCTTTGTTGATATCAAATCTCAAAGTCTTCTGGATTAAGGACAAACAATCATCAAGCATGATGTTGTCACTTATCGGCCAATAATAATAATTAGAATTTAGAGTCAGGATTTCTTAATCTGTTTTTCCAAAACTGTATTAGAATCTTAAGAATATCAAGATCCTGGATACATCTCCCATGCCCATCATAAAATTTTGTTTAGTGACGCTCTTAAGTTTTTTCAATATACTTTTTTCATTTACAATTTTTTTTTACCTGAACCCTGTTTTCTCGCTTCATAAGACTTTCTTCACTTGAAATGTATTGAATAATTTGTAGGTAATGTATATTTTGTAATTGTTTCAGATGCTCTGGCTGTTACATGAATCCAATCACTGGACCAAGATTTCATTGCCAGACCTGTGAAGAGTTTGATCTCTGTGAGAATTGTTTCAAGATCAGCCGGTCTCATAAACACCCCTTTAACAGATTACAAGAACCAGGTAGGTCCTCAGACAAACGTGATACGCATAGGATAGGTCAGCTCAAATGCGCATAATTTAGGTCCAATGTAAACTTCTTCAATGCCTTGACACGTTTTTCTAAGATCTAAATCCAAACTATGCTTTAATAGTTTTGTTTCCCTACCCCTACACACAGGCAGTGACCCATGTTTTGCTGGAAAGCCAGGCAGACACAACAAATTGTCCCACCCCCAAGGTCTACGAGGATCAACAGTCACAAACTGGCAGGCTTGTGTCAAAAACCTGACAGTTTCATCTCGTGAGGACCAAGCACATAATCTCTATAATGGCTTTGGAGACTTCTGGCAAAGTCATGGAACACAAGGAAAGGTAAGATATTTTGTTTTTTTCTAAATTATTTATGTGACAGTTAAGGGGTTTATAAGTTTCTAGTCTCAATATTAGGGCAGTGTGCGGCTTTGAACACTTAAAGCTTATATTAAATGAACAAAGCAAACAAATGCAATATCACTATCTGACTTGAGAAAGTAGTTTGTAGTGACAGTTTGGTTGGTTCTTAAAACAAAAATAAGAAGTTTATAATTTGCAAGGCCGTAGAATACTGCATGATTATTTCAAGCTGTTTTTTTCTCTGTTCTGCAAATAAAATGTGGTAATTTCTTCATATCCTTTTGCTTGACTTTTTCAGCATTGGATCCGTCTAGAGATGCAGCCAGACATGGTGATCAGCCGCCTGGTGATGCGTGTGGATCCAGCAGACTCGAGTTACATCCCTTCCTTGGTGGTCATCAGTGGTGGAGACTCAGTTGATAGTCTCAAGGAGCTACGTACTGTTCATGTGCCATTGGATGAGTCATTGGTGGCCTTGCTCTCTGATTTGACTGAGGTGAAACTTGAAACCTTCATCACTAAATGGAACTGGGGATAACCTACTGTCATTATATAATCAACAACAATTGCAGCAGTAACCATGCCATGTATAATGTTAAGATATATATATATTTATGTTGTTCATCTGTCACAAGGATCAATACAACGCCTTTAGGATTCAATGGATGGGCTGATAAATTATTGAACTAAGGTAACAGTTTCAATGACAGTAGTAGAAGGATTTTCGACTAATTTATGTAAATCAGTTTACCCACAAATGTATGAAATTAGTTCTGATACCAGATACTGACTTATACTTATGGCATGGTAATTTATGTTATTGCACATCTATTTACTAAGATCACTGGTGACCTGCCTTAGTCAGTTTCATGAGGCTATGTATGTGCCTATAAACTTAAAAATAAACTGAATTTACTGTTTTTATCTGGTAACTTAAAACAAAATTGAAATTACTGAATTTGTGCCTAGTTTACCTTAGTTTTATTGTGTGTCATCAGTATTACAGAGTGGTAGAGATTGGGATCCGCCAGTGTCGCAGCAGTGGTATTGACTGCAAGATACATGGCTTGTCTATGACAGCAAGACACAAGACTGAGGAAGATGACATTCCCACCGCATACTCCATCTTAGCTCAGGACAAAGATGAGGAGGAGGAGGAACATCAGCAGCAGCATCGAGTGTCTAACAGTATGTCGGGCCCAGCCAGGGGTAAGAAGGGCAAGACAGCATCTTGTAAAGACATACAGACCTACGTCTTTGTCTGGGGACTCAATGATAAGGATCAGCTTGGAGGACCCAAAGGATCAAAGGTATGTTATTCACTTTGATTTATTTGTCTTTTGTTTTTAGCTCCTTTATAGCTGAATACTGTAGTATTATTTGATACATCTACCAAGTGTTAAAATCATGAATGAACTTTTTTGTGAAATTTTGGGAGTAAGTATGAAAATGGTTTAATTTTGTGATGTCCTTGACAACCATAACAATGGACAAGGTGCATGGGTGTTTTTGTAGAAATGTACATTTTTCCTAAGAGTCCTTGACCATCCTTACACAATGTGCGTTGGCCCAGGGGCATGCAGCTCATGCTAATGCTGTCCTCAGCTGTCACCAGAGCACCTTGCCACAAAGCCAGTTAAGAGATAAGAATTTGCGGTGACAGGTGTCCCCATGTGTGTATCATTCTATTTAGAAATTAAAAAATGCTGAGCCCACAGGGATGCAAATCAGGAGAACCCACAACTCCCTACTGATTGCTAATTTGACGATTACAATACGAAGCATTTTATGTGAAAAAACTATATTCCATACGTATCTAAAACTAAATGACTTAAAGTAACACATTTCTGTTTATAGATGTTCTATTTATAGCAGAAGCAAATACGATTAGTCTCAAATAGTATGTAGTAATAGGTATTCTGCATTTTATAGAGGGTTTTAAGGTCTACTGTTGAAACACTGATGGTTGGGACCTTATGAGCCATATTACTGATCGCACTAATGTGGCTGAGTGCATTTGAATAGTCTGTTGTTGAATGATTTTGCATTAACAAACTACTTCATACACTATGTTCTTTTTGTTTAGCATTTTGATGCTTTCCTTTAACCAGAGTGGGGCTGCTATCCGATTTTCAAACTTATATATAGACTGCTAGTGTCTGCAGTTGGAAGGAATTTTGCTCAGAAAGCGTGTTTGTTTGGTTAAAAGGTACTCTTTTATTTACACTACTAGAGTGGCAGTTGAAAACAAACATCAGGCATGTATTTTCTATATATAAGAAAGGAGCCATACACCTTCAGGTCCAGGGGAGATGATAATAATGACTTTTATCATTTAAAGGGAATTAACCTGATATATTCAAAAGAATACATTAGTATAATTTTATTAAATATATTTACTAGTACAGAGCATTCAAACTTATTTGTTGTAAAACTAAACATCAACTGTTAAACATAAATACCCTATAAGACTATGAAAAACAAATGAAATGAAAACCTGAACATATTTTGGGAAGATATATGTAAACAAGTAAAACCATAAAGTAGTTTATTTATAAATCTATATATCTATCTGTGGGACTTCAGCTATGATCATGTGGATCTTGATTTTGTTCAGTTGTGTAATTGTACACTTTAAAGAATGGAGTATTATTTGCTTACCTTGTCATAAGGCAAAATAAATTATGTAATTCAAGGCTGGTTAATGAAGTTTTTATTCATTCTCTATAATTCTCAATATGCAGTCAAACTAGGGTTGGGCGCTAAAACATTCTGGCCAGTAGTCAAGCAAAGTTTTGTCAGATTTGCTTGTGGTTAGCAATTGAATCTGAATTCTTAGGATTCTATCATACTAACTATAAAGTTTGTGTAACAATGTTTATTTAATTTCTTTTCATTATTTCAACAGATCAAAATGCCAATCCTTAACGAATCCCTGTCGTCTCTTAATTGTATTCAAATTTCTGGTGGTTCTAAGAGTCTTTTCTGTGGTAAGTTTGTATTTAGTACATTGTTTAACTATGATCTGATAGTAACATAACTATTAAAAACAGTTAAACTAAAACAATAGTAAATAACTAATCTTTTTCTAAAGTTATGCCTATCTTTTGTGCCTTATTGTGATGGATTTTTTTTTACATGAGAGAAAATGTAATCAATTGACCAATAGGAATGCCAACAGTTTGTATTATCATTATCTCCCAACATACATTTTGTAAGACTAACAGTTCACGACAAGTTTTTGGGCGTTCAACAACCTTGACAGTAGTCCGTTTAGTCGTTAAGCAACTTCATCTTTTAAACTGGTACTAACTACAAAATGATGAGTAAAGAACAATCACATTACAAAGATTTGGGGAAATCTTGAGATTTGAGCTTCCCTGGGGGTGTAAGTTCATAGCTTTAAGCAACTGACTTACTACTACATGGCACTGGGCTGAAGGGCGAGAGTTTATGTAACACTGGTTTGACATCAAACAACAAACACCTCATAGATTTAGAAATGGATATGTGGATAAATGGATATATTTAAGAGGATATAACAACATCTTGTATACTGTCATCAAGGCTTCATCTGGTTATATAAACATCTTTCAAATCATGTTTTTTCCCTCCAGTGACCCAAGATGGCAAAGTGTTTGCTTGTGGTGAAGGCACAAACGGGAGACTAGGCCTTGGTTCTGTGACAGGCAATGTGTCAATGCCTCGTCAGCTCACCTCAATGGGTCAGTATGTCATCAAGAAAGTGGCTGTCCACTCAGGTGGCCGGCATGCTTTAGCTCTCAGCATTGATGGAAAAGTGTTTGCCTGGGGGGAGGGAGATGATGGCAAGCTGGGGCTCTCCAGTAGAATGTGAGTAGACAACAACATGGACAAATACAGATTTGGCTTTTGTTCTCTTCTTTGTTTATTTTCCATTTTATTATCCATAAGTTCTAACCTTTTTAGATCACAAGTCTCACTTTCACTTAAAGTATACTCATTAATATCTTACCATTGCTATATATTTAATTGATCTTCTTCAAAGTTTCTCCAATCAACAAAGGAAGATAAATTTTGGAATAATGACTACAAACTTTTATGTTTGATAGTTTCAATAAACTGCGACTTGGTAGGAATTATGAATTGTGAAACACCGTAAGTCCTTAGTGTGAAAACAAATAAAATTGACTTAAGTAGCACTGTTGCTGATATAACCTACCTTGTGCTGATTGAGATGTAAAACACTTTACAAAAATAAATCATGCTTGGTTTTATGTTCAATTAAATGTTTCACTCCAATTGAATCATTCACTAGCGATGTGGCTATTACAAACAAACTTCATGATTCAGGATATCTTTCTCATAATGACAGGAATTGTGACACCCCTCGCCTGGTAGAGGCGTTGAAGTCAAAGCGTGTACGTGACATTGCCTGTGGCAGCTCTCACAGTGCAGCTATCATCTCCAATGGTGACCTCTACACCTGGGGCCTGGGAGACTACGGCAGACTGGGGCATGGAGACAACACTACACAGCTAAAACCAAAGCAGGTCAGTGACTATTTAGTTTATAAATGTTCAATAACTATGTAAGGAACAGAGAGCTCTTGTCAGAGCCATTAAGGTTTTAATTTGTCAATGGTTAAAAAGTTGGATGGTCTTTGTTCGATGTTTAAACAGGAATGAATTTATTAACTATTGCTTATCATTGGCACTCATGTGCAAACCTAAGGTGAGCCAAAACACCAAATCATTTATGAAACATGCTTTCTAAGTGCACTGTTGAACCAAAAGATTCTTTTTCTATAATCAAATATCTATTGTTTTTTCCAGGTTGCGGCTCTGGCAGGCCAGAGGGTAGTTCAGGTTGCTTGTGGCAGCAGAGACGCTCAAACTTTGGCACTCACCGATGAGGGTATTGCCTATTCATGGGGAGATGGCGACTTTGGGAAATTGGGTCGTGGTGGCAGTGAGGGATGCAATGTGCCACATCCTGTAGAGAGGCTGACAGGTCAGGGGGTCATACAGATTGAGTGTGGTGCACAGTTTTCTCTAGCCCTCACGAAACATGGACAAGTCTGGACCTGGTAGGTGCTCTGTCAATTTCAACAGATTTGATATATTTACACATTTTCTCCATGATAGCAGTGTTGTATCTAACATATAACTGGAATATCAAATGATATGTCTTCATCCTTCCTCAATCAGTTACAAATGTTTCACTATCTTGGCCCAACAAGTGCTCTTTTTGTCTTTTACACCTCCATATAACTCCATGCTTGTTCTGCCTTCTAGGTAGAAACTTGAATGACACTTGTAGTCCCTTTTTTGAAGACATTATGAATCCAAAGTCAGGAATAATTTTATTCTAAGATTTCTATCTTTGCATTTGAAAGTCTACTTGTTTTAAATTGATATTTTAGAATCTTTAATTACAATGTAGTTGTGTCAGCTTATTTGGATCAGTATTGGCAACCCCCTGATCTTTGTCATTGTCTGAACCTCCACAAACAGCATTATTAAAATGACCTTTGTAAATTGTTTGTCCTCAGGGGCAAAGGGGACTATTTCCGTCTTGGTCATGGATCTGATGCACATGTACGTAAGCCACAGCTAGTGGAGGCTTTGAAAGGGAAGAAGATTGTTCATGTGTCAGTGGGAGCCTTGCACTGTCTAGCAGTGACAGACACAGGACAGGTGAGCATCTTATTATCTTTTTCATATTTCAAGGAAGATGATGTATGGCGGCCCTTTTGACACAATGATTAAGGTGCCTGCAATAGGAACAAGAGGTCAGTGTTTAAATCCTGGCCAGGTCATACCTTAGACTTTTTGAAATTGGTAACTTTTCACTAATCTTACCTGGCACAAGATATTAAGGGATTTGGTCAAAGACTCATGGTCAGTATACTGTGTCCTGGTAGGATGTACTGGTTGTACTTCATTTACATTGAAAGTGTCACAGCATGTCGAAATATCCTTAGTAAAGTAGCACTGGGGCCTGTATATCAAACCATGTATAAAGGGAGATGTTAAGAGTCTTGGCAAAGACTTTGTGAATGTCTTCGTTTTTTACGTTCACAAAGTCTTTGTCAATTTTGTATTCACACTTTAACTTAAAATGGAGAGCATCTAAAAAACTATTAATTTTTAATTTTTTAAGTACAGTGCCTAGCAGATTACTGAAGTTCAGTAATGGTATTGGAATTGATTCTGTTTCTGGTCATCATATTTTTTTTTTTTAGTAATCTGATGCAAGTAGATTTTTGGGGATTATTATGTCATCAAATTGAAAAAAACAGTTTTTGTTAAGATTTAAAAAAATAACATTCTGATTTACAATAAAAGGAAATTTAAACAAAAGATTTGAGATAGGCAGGTTAAATTGAGCAAAATTCAGGCAAAATTAAAGAATTTATACCCCAAAAATATAGTTAATTTTGTTCAAAAGTAATCTTTCAGTAATCAACTCCAATTCGACTGAATAACTGGGACTTTGAAGCGAGATTACTGGATTGGATTACCCAAAAAATAGTAGCAGGATTGCATTGATTACTGGGAAAAGGAGTGGGATTACAAAAATAGTGGAATAATACATTACTTTGCCCATCAATGTTAAGTCATTAGAGTTTGGCTGTGTAAAAAGACTTTTATCAAAACAATGGCAAATTTTATTGGAAAGAATGCAAAGTTCCAAACATTTTTTAATGATCAATACTTTGAGTTTCTAACTATTACAATTTGTTGTTACCAGGTATGGGCATGGGGAGACAACGACCATGGTCAACAAGGGAATGGCACTACAACTGTCAATCGCAAGTCAGCCATGGTTCTGGGCACTGAAGGCTACAAGATAACCCGTGTGGCATGTGGCTCCTCACACAGCGTAGCCTGGGCTACCACAGGATATTCTATACCAACATCCCATGAGCCAGTGCTCTTCTCTATCTCAAAAGATCCACTTGGTTCCACATTCCTTGGTTTGTGTCATTTGAGTTTTTACTTCTCATAACCTCTTAATCTAGATGTAATACATTTCTTCTTGCTGTCCTTGTATGATTCTTATATTATTTATGAATAACCAGGTTGTTGTTGTAGATATAATATTCAGTTTACAAGGAAATATTTAGTCACTTATTTATTATGAGACAAAATTAAACACCTAACCGTTTTGTCAAAATTGGACACTCAACAGTTTGTCAAAATAAAACAGACAAGAGTTTTGGATAACATCCTTACTTAACTTCTTAAAAATACTTTCATTGAAATCCATGGGAAGTTTTTTTGTTATTATTAACAGGTAGAGTCTGTAGCATAATTTTTTAAATATCTCAACATGACATGAATTAAGTTTAAACATAATTTTGTAAAAATAAATTTTTATATTTAAAAAAAATAAGCCTGTTTACTGAGTGGTATTGTATGTTTGTTATAAATTATGATTCCCTTTACAGGACTTGGAGATGGCCAAGAAGAAGCCCTCAACAGATCATCCAAAGACTCTAACAATAGAGATAAAAGCAACCGCCCTTCTTTATCAAAGATTATTTTGTACATGGATTCCACATTGGAGAAACAGAGAGCTTTAAATCATGTCCTCAATGCCTTACAGATCAAATATGCCAGGTTTGTACATATTGTCTTGTATTGATTTGAACTATGATTGATATTTGTGCACAAGTTAGGATATTCATGCAAAATCCTTGCTTGTGACATTGAAAGTTGGCATGTGCTACATGCCCCTAGGCCACCCACATTAAGTAAGGATGGTCCAGGACTCTTAGGGAGACCTAGAGTTGTATAAAATCAATAATATATGAAAGAAAAATACCTGATTTTTTGTTAGACATTATGTTTGAATTGATATTTTCTTCTATCTGATATAGGTAAATCAGGTTTTTCTAACTCATTCGGCTTGCACTAAATTTAAGGTTTTGGAGCAGTTATTTGTTTATAGTCACAGGGTATGCTTTTCAAAGGCGCTAGGCTTCTTTGATTGTTGTTGTTTACTCTTATTATGTATGCCTTTTTTGCTTGTAATGTTGCGCAAAATACAATTAGAACACAAAGACAGAAGTAAAGGTTTTTAGAATGATTATATAGTCTTTAAACAATAGAAACCAGATAAAGTTTTGTAGCACTATGTTGCTGGGAGCCGCACTACGCGCTAAATCAGAATGATAGTATTTTTATATATATGAGAAGAAAAAAAACGAGACAAGGTTAAGTGGTGCTCTGACCTGCTTCATGCTGAGAAAGCTCACACCGTTTGTCACTATGAGCGGCACCATAGACTGAATAAGTTAGGCTCACACATAACTGTTTTTAGGGACATTAACTTAATGCATATTTGGTCAATTGCACCTAACTGAGTCGTTATGTATTCTTTGTGTACTTAGAGTTTGAAAGAAGACATAGATTTGTCACTCTAGCAGTACAAATAACAAAGTACCTTCTAAAGCTGGATATCTGCCACTCTCTGGTGATGGGACACACAAGATCAGTCCTCTTGGTTTGCTCTCCACCAAGTTTACTTTATCTTAGTTGATAGCAAGCGGGCGAACCAATCAAACATACAAACAAAACAAAACGCAGATTTTAGAGGGGTTCCTAAAATTAATTTAAAAAAATTATTAGTTTATAAGGCATTTGCTTTACAAAGTATGTAATGGTTGAGTCATAAGATTAACTTGTTTATTTTCCCAGAGATGCTATTGTGAAGGCTCTTGGCAAAGACAAGATTCCAGTGTCAGGTGTACCAGATGGTCTAGAGCTCTCAAATATTATTGGACATGGAGCTTTAGGTCTGTCAATGACCTCCAGTATGGATTCCAATGCTATCACACATGGGGTCTCAACAATGATGGAACACGGGGGTGGGGATATGGCAACTTCCATGTTGGATTCTGTTCATGGGGTATGTGTCTAAATATGTTCTTTTTTCATTTCTATACAAAACCCATCATGCTAGATACTTTGTTTTGTCTTTAACTGTCAAAGTTTACACTGTTGAGTAAAATCAGTTTGCCCACACTTGTTTTATGGTGTTTTGACATTTTGTTATTTGTTTATAAGAGTATTTTCATAACATTTTTTAAACAAAACTTTGGATAGGGTTATTTAACACTTCTCCTTAACCTCTCAAATAGAAATATTAAGATGTTGCCACCCTATGATCCTATAATGCATGAAAGAAGAATTATTCCGAAATACTTGTGCAAGATTGAATTGCAAGAAAAGTTTGACTCATTCATTGACTAACTTTATGATATTACAGGAAGAAGGAGAAGATGTCCCATTTCCCAGCATGCAGAGCCTGGCAGCCAAGGTATCCCCTGTAACCTCCATCATGGCAGAGACTTTACAGACAGCTGAGGAAGTCACTCAAGCTACAGGCGATTTCCCTCCAGGTCTTGATGAGTTCACTCACCGGTTGTCTGTGGATGACGCTCGTATCCTTGTCGACCTGCTTAAGCTCTCTGTAGCACGTAGGGTGGCAGGAGGGAAGAAGACACTGTCAGATGTACTCACAGCATTAGGAAAGGCATCACCCCATGTAAGATAAATCTATTATTTTTCACATAATTATATTTCTTATTATAATAAAAATTCCTCTTTAAAGAATTAAATCCCTAGGATACAACAGAACACCTGAGCTCTGCTTGTCATCACAGTATGAACTAAGGTTACCTTGTTCCCTAGCAGTTGGCAACAGCTTGCACATTCAACAACAGTTGTTTTTGTTAAGCTTCACTCAAGTCGCAATAAACACTATTGGATATTCTCTTATCTTTCCATTTTGGTAGTCAAGTGTTTCTATTATGGGACCTTTGTGATTTTCTGTTTAACAAGTGGGGGTCTCCTGTGTATATATACCATCACACCATATGCCAGTTACAGATCCCAGATTGTAATTTCACACAGTTGGTGCTTCCTGTTTCACTTGGTATATGTAAGTATGCAGATGTACACCTACTATATAATAGCATCAGCCAGAAAGTCCAAAGACCACTCATTACATTTCAAAAAGAATATAAGATTAAAAGAGCATTTGTAACCAATTTCTTTCTTTCTACTATCTCTATGTTTTCATTTGTCTTCTTTGTTCAATTATGACTATATGAAATTTTATTATTAAGGTTAGCACACAGTATAGAAACAGAATGTAAAACAAAATGAAATTTGCAAGTGAAAACCTGTGTGCAGACAGTATCCAAAGTATTTACCATTTTCCACCTCTGCCCACTCTCCAGGTGACTGAAATGCTTCTTGAACTGTGTGTAACTGAGCTGGAAGATGTTGCCACAGACAGTGAGACTGGACGTTCAGCAGCTAAGCCTGTGGTACAGGAGAGTGCACATCCTTACACAGATGACTCTAGCCAGTCTGGGGTGGTTAGGATTCCAGGTATGCTAGTTATATCATTCCTTGTTTCAATTAATGATCAGTTTTGTTTGTTTGTTTGTTTCATATACCCTCTGTTAACGCTACATGCCTCCCCTGCCCAGACCATTGTGACTACTTAATTAATTTATCAAACTTGTGTTAACCCATGCAGCTACCTATTTGAGAGTGATTATTGACTCAAAAATGTTATGGAAAGACTAGTATCTAACATTATGCAAAAAAAGCTAACAAAGTTTTAGGGTCTTTAAGAAGAAATATCAAGGACAGTCCAGAACATGTAAAGAATAATTATTTTAAAAC
>JAUUEB010312008.1:0-21374 GCA_032362205.1 Clione limacina
CATTGCATTGAAAACAGTCTAACCCATGCAGCATGGACAAATAGACTTAAAATGATGATGATGATGATGATGATGATAAGTCAGAAGTTTGTGTTAGGTAGACTTACGCAACATACAGTATTACAAAAAGAATTTAAGACCTAAATGTTGACAAAAACATACATACTGCGACGTGACTGCTGACCTTCCCCAGTATCCGTACCAGGACGTGGGAACCGAAAGCATTTATTGCGAATAAATTCCAAGTTTGATTCACTGGCACATTGATGCATACGTTGATTCCTGCGCAGTTCACTGTTCTTTATCTTGGCCACAAACTGTTTACTAGCAGACGTCAAGGCATGTACCAATGGCTGTGCCCCACTCAATGTTGGCATCACCCACTCTGGATTTAAGTCTCCTAGCCCAAGGTTTGACCAAACCACAGTGCCCGCTGAGAGAAAGGCAGAATAAATAAAAGAGTTACTGAGCTAAATTATTTTTTACAGTATTTTCTTAATAATTTGTGATTTAGGGTTAGGAAGAGGTACATGTTGATCATACTTTTAATCAATTCAATTTAAATCTTAGTAAGGAGACCTGGCTGGGTTCTGGATTCGAAACAAAATAAGGCATCCATTTCCTTACTCAACCAGGGAGGGAGCTTCTGATATATGCCGGGCACGTATGATACTAAGTGGTACCTCACACTGTGGCCAGGGACCACCACCCCAATGACCAGTTAGTACAAAGGTACTAAGTGGTTTAAACGTTTGAATAGGGGGTCCACCCCTTTTTTTATATTAAATTATGACATTTAGTACCACTTTGGAGACCCTATTAGTGATTTGTTTTAACCTTTTGCTGTAAATATGCTTTTAATGCAAATTAAATCATAATTATTAACCTAAACTTATCTTTTTTTTTTTTATTAAATATCATTAACCCGGTTGCGGGCAACCTATTTTGTACATTTGAACGGGCATGGGTCACATGACCCCCCAAATAATCTCAGGTATTTATGGACAGATTTTCAAAAAATTGGTGGTGTCAAATGAAAGATACAAGAACAATCTTTGGTCCAAACATTACATTATCTATAACAATATACACTGAATTGTATGCTTGATTGCTTGCTTGCGTGACGATTAGCTCCAAAGTCTCTGGGCGGATTTTCCTGTAATTTAAACATAGGAAAACAAACATACTAAAGGTGTACTTGGGCTAAAAAAAAATTATGAAAATGCAAATATTTTGGATTTTATGAAGCAATTACAAAACGGTCATATGTGCCTGCCATATTTCAGATTCCCCCCCTCTGACTCAATCAAGGCAAACATGGGTATCTGACTAAGGCCAAAAAACTTTTTTGTTACGTTTGAAATATCAGAGTTGGTAACTTATGAGGTAAAATTGACAGTTAAAACACTTTTTTTTAATCAAAAACGACAACAAAAAACCCTGAAATCAAACATTTTAGAAATGACAAAGTGGCAACATTTTTTACCAATAAATCTCTTGGAGAACTATGCAAAATCAACTATACAAAATACACAAATAACACAGTTACTATGGTAACTTACTTTCCTTATCATGACCAATATAAGACAAAAGCAGGCCAGTGATATTGTGATAGTTTCTATCCAGGCTTAACCCTAATGAAGTCTGCACGTCACGAATCTCCTGAGCAGAAACAAAAGAAAAGCGCATTATGTAAAATAACACAAAAATTTATCTACTTTCCCCTCTGCCTGAATCAGAAACCTAAAACAGTTTTTTATGACAATGATCACATGACTTAAATATCTATTTTACCACATATTTCACATGTCTACACAACGTTGAAATATACTGCACTGAAATCAGGCAACACCAGAACTGACTTTGCATGTTCTTGCCTCAGAGTTAGAGTTGTGAAAGTCCATGAAACAAAACGTGTTGACGGAACAGATTGTTATAAAGATATTCCTTGGACAGGTGGAGAGAAAAACAAGACCATGAAGCTGTGGTGAATAATGACTTATCCGATTATGAAAACATCTCACATTACAAAAACATTGTTGCTGAAATAATTATTGACAAAAATTATTCACAATTCAATATGCACTCAACATCATAAAACACTAAGGTCCATTATAGACACAAAATAAGAACTGATTAAAGTTTATCTTCCCAATCTATTATCAATATGTTAAAATGATTGTACTAAGTATGACCAAGGATAGAAGCTTCATAAGTTAAAGATTTCCTGTTTATGAAGAGCCCAAGTTCATAATACTTACATGTCTCAATAGAAACCTGACCATATTCTCATCGTTGTTGCTGACGGCCAGAAAGAGGGGCGTGTCACTTTCAGATCCCTGACCTATGTTCACGTCTGCTCCAACTTCAATCAAACACTCTGCTCCCTATTATTTATAAATAAGATATTACTGTTTTATGAATTCAACATCATCAAAATCAAGATTCATTATTCATTTCACAAAAGAGTGATATTACACTGTAGAAATATGTTTAAGCTCTTTTTAAGATAGTTTAATAAACATCACTAAATCTGTCAATGTTAACATATTTTGTAAAGAAATATATGAAATAAGTTCTAAAGATAAAAAACAAATGTTAGCACACTATTTTGAAATAATAAATATCCAATATTTTCACCTATATAAACATTTCAAAATAAATATGGCCAGCAAAGCCTTTACCTCATTGATTAGAAACTTAACTATAAAGAATTTTAAAAAATCAAATAAATTTTAATGTTCAGATAAAAGAATTCCCCAGTAAAAGCTTTTCATACCAGAAACCTTTTCAAACCATAGGACCTACTTAAAGAGTGTGAAAACATTGGCAAGACATTTGTTTTCATTATGTTTCCTATACATAAAACATGTGACATTTTATTGTTTCAACATTTTGTTCTATTTTCAAAATAAATTGAATCTAGGTTTCTTGGTTTTTCAAAGCAAAATTTTAAGAACCCTGAAGTGCTTTGTTGTTGCTTTTTATTCGCATTGACGCACAAAGAGTGATTTAATAGTAAAGTATAAAAGGCTGTGATCAGTAGGAGGTATGCTTTTGACACTTTTGACTGACATCAACAGCAACAAATATCCAAAATGTTTCCACCAGAACCTGCCTTGGGGAAATAATTGATGTTTAAATTGTGACATCTGACTAAGGTATTTTATGGGATAAGGGAAAGGTGGAGTGTGACCATAGCAGGTATTGATCTACATGTCAAACAGAAGAAATAATTTTTTGCACACATTTTGCCCTCATATATATATCCCAGCTTGATTTACATCCGGTTGCTTAAGAAGCCTTATAATGTCCTTATCTTGTTTTTATCCACACAAACAAACGTCAATTTAAAAAGGGTTCTCATGCACTTTCATATAAAATGAGTTCTCCACAAAATATAAATGAAATTGGTAGGCTTAAGATGTTGATAATGAGTAAAGTGTTAGGGATACCAAGGTGTCCAGCGTTACAAGGTTAAACTGTATATGAATTAGTTTTAACAAAACGTACAGCAATAAATCCTCTTGAGCAGGCGGTGAGCAACATGCAAGACTTGAGGTCCTGCTCTATACCAATCACATACAGACATTCACTGGCAAGGTCATGCAGTCCTAAATTAAAGGGAAACACATCATGCTTGGTTGTACAATGAACATGGATTACATCATTTCATGCATTGAGACTGCTCTTAACCATAGATATAACAATAAACAAATGCAAAAATGATACGAAAATTCATCAGAATCTTAACATTTTCTTAAGGTTAGTTGGGTTCGTTATGTTTATAGATAAGGCTAAATCATCACCTCCATGGAAGTTGACCAATTTGTTGTGTCCATTTGATACATGTCTTCTTCAATGTAAAGTGAAAGCTTACAAAAGTGAACTGCCTTTAAGTCTGCATG
Source organism: Clione limacina (assembly GCA_032362205.1). Taxonomy (NCBI): domain Eukaryota; kingdom Metazoa; phylum Mollusca; class Gastropoda; order Pteropoda; family Clionidae; genus Clione; species Clione limacina. The sequence continues at coordinate 3,909 of JAUUEB010312008.1, forward strand.
GTTTAGGTAAAATGAGAAAGTAAAACAAAAACTGGATAATTAAAAATAATTTTACATTTGATACCTCAGTAAAAGAGCAGTCATAATCAGTAAACAATATATAAAGAAAGGTTAACGACAATGTTTTGCATGCAAACATGAGGAATGTTATAGAAACAAAATTCACAAAGAAACAAACAATTGAAAGAGTTAGAAAAAGTATATGAACCTAAAAATCAACTCTCAAAGGTTCTTACAATCCTAGCTCAACTGTCTAAATTTTTCTACACCTAATTTTGACCTCAAAGCTTAGTAACTTTCTTATTTCTGGGTGAAGAGGTAATTCCTACACAGCTTTTATTTTTTTCGTAACAAAAAAGTAATGATCAACATAACAGGATAATACAAAGATTTCACTCAGTAGACAGCTGACTGAGGCTATAAAAATCAGCTATTGCCTGGTCAGATTATCAACAATAAATTTGAATTGGGCCACAACAAACTATAGAGAGCCATACTCACAGCAGAGTAAAAGCCCCAGCAATCCAAGAACCTTCAGTTAACAGAAGAAGAACTTGAAAAGACTGATGCAGGCTGGTTAGCCAAAAAAAACTCTCTCAAATCAAAATGAGAGATTAAATTAAAGAAGTGTAGTGCATAGTACAAAGATATTGTGAACTATTGTAATTATAATTTCTACCGCTTCAATAAAGAGATCAACGAATTGATCAAGACAAAGAAAGTTCATTCTAAAAGTTGATTTCATCCACTCAAATGGATATTTTAGAAAGCGTGTGGCTCCCTAACAATTTGGCTTGAATTATATTAGATCATATGCCCACATACAACATACCAAGGGAAAGTCCTACTGGACCCCACATCCGTCCTATATGTTTAATGAATATGTGTAGCAATTTTTGAGAGTTAATGTACCACTGCACCAAATGATGTGCAATAAAACATCATGAAACAACTGTATTTATGTTTTACAACTGATATATTAGGAAAGCTCAAGGAGTCACGTCATTTACTTTCCATGATAGATAAAAGAAAGTTAAAATATGTGGACCATGCAATAAGAAATAAAAATACAAACCAAATAGCAACAGTGTTTCGTAGGAAGACGGAGGTGAAAAAGGGAAGAGGTAGACCAAATATCTCATATACAGACAACATAGTCACTGTCATTGACCTGAGCCTACAGAAATTGGTACATGGAAGCCAGAACAGAGAGAAAATTCAAAATTTGCCTTTTTACTATACTTATTCTTATGAAGGATTAAGAAAACCCAGCTCATCTAAAATCCTAGTTTAAAAAACTCCACCCCTTATGATGTTACATTATATTTTTTCAGATTTTTTTTTTTAATTGTATATAAAGTTTCATGACCTGCATCATGTACCTTCATCATCATCAAACTTCTCCAGTATCTGGAACAACAACTCATGACAATCCATCTTGACCAAGACCTCAGCCATATTACTGTACTGATCTCTTGTCTCTCCCTCTACACCACGCTCTGACAAGATCTGCATTGACACAATAGCCTGAGGAGGATAAAATGGCTAAATTATGGTGCTTATTCTAAACAGGACCAACATAGACTATTAGAGAGATAATATGAGTAACAATTCATATTTACTTTACACATGCTGCTCAGTTGTTTTTCTTAAATATCTTAACCTTAGGTTTAATCGTCTTTTGAAATAATTATTTGTTTGAAATTTAGATAGTACCAAATGTTTCGTCCCTGACTTTCCGAGCATGTTAGGCTGGATGAGAATCAGAAAAAACTTTTTTTTCATTTGGTCAATGAGTTCTATCAAGTGAAATCTTTTAGTCCAACTTCCTGCCTTTAAACTTAATTACACACTATGCCAGTTGTGGCAAAACACACACTGTGACCTAGATCCAAGTGACTTAAACTCAGTATAACCAATAATATGTAAAGACATAGCGATATTTTGTTTAAAAAGTGTTTATTTATGTTTATATCTTCAATATCACCCATACAATCAAACATCTGCATATTTTCTTTATACACAATATCTTTAAGGTCAGAACATTTACAGTCACATTGTGTTTTTCATTTTTTTAAACATCAAGTGACTAGACCTTTCTGAACCTTACTTCAACCAAGGTTGACCAACAATCTTAGTTGTAGTATTCACAATTGAGCAACATTCCTAAGTACCTGGTTTTTATTTTCACATAAGAAAGTCTTTTTGGATATCTTCTGTAAAATATTGTCAAGAACAAGAATCAGTGATTCACGGAATTACTGCCTTATTCAAGAAAATATTGGTTGCATTTAGACCTATGAAGAAATCTTTGTTAAAGTGGGATTGAGAGTGTTGGTTGCAAGCATTTTATGCTCTTTGCACCACAAGAAATTTATATAAAAGGTAAGTCTAACATTAGCATCTTTAACCAAGGAGCAAGTAAGTATGAAATGGCAAAAAATATGCAGCAATGGCTGGATTAGAACCCTGACCATCTTTCATGTGAGTTGGAGATATTGCCTGGAAACCTTATGATATGTGCATAAACAGAGGACAATAACATGCATTTAAAGTTACCTCTTTCTGTATGAGCAAAGAGTCTGGATAGTTCCTCATTGTGGCTCTGATAATCTGAGCTAGCTCCTGACACATAATGGTCGATTGGACCAGACTTCTCACAGCCAGTATCTGGATGGCCATAAGACCTTTCTTCTGGATGTCTAGAAAAGATTAGTAAGGTAACAAACATAAAATCTATCAATGATGCTGGTAACCATTGTATCTATTGAGCACTTTTATAGCTTATCTTTTCAAAATAAATTTTACATACAATTTATAAGGTGAAATGATTTAATTTGTCTTGACGTGTAAGAGATTTGACCCAAACAGACCCAACACAATATCAGCCCATTGAGAACCTAAAACTCTCACTCCTGAGCCCAAAAGCTTACTTCTAGACCACAATAAAAACAGGTCTTATGTTCCCCAAATAATCAGACTCAAGTAGGGCAACTGCTGAAAAGCTGACAACATTTGCACAACCCAATTACTGCCTCATCAACCTGCTTAATACACAGTACAACCTATTATTCCCATAAAAAACATTCTAAATAGCACAAGGTAAATAGGTGGGAGCCCACGTACAACAGGCTTGATAACAAACCCTAACAGACCCATCAGAGATATATCTGTGCATTCATAGGCTCCTGGAATGAGATATATACAAGGAATCTAAATCTGCAAGATAGACATTTTACTTTCAGCAATCTAACTATTTCATCACCTGTATACGTTAGAAAACTATCAACACTCATGTGGGCAGATTAATGTGGAAAGTGATTTTCCAAAGGAGATGTCAGACCCAACTGGGGTTTAAAACCTAAAATCTATTGATCCAGCAGGCACACTATGTATTGTCAATCACAATTTAGAAATTCATAAAACAGTTAGCTTACTTTCATATAAAGTAAATCTTTTGAGGCACTTGATGATTTTATCGATGGCCCCGTTGGAGTGGAGAATCTCAGAACCATTTGCTGAAAGTAGAAATACATAAAAATGCAGAATCAACACCATCTTATGTTTTATTAGTTATATAGCTTTTCAAACCTTTTGTTAGTTTTGCAAACTTTTTGTCCTACAAGACAAAACAGTTATTTTGAAAACAGGTCATGTGCATGGATAGATCCAAGCAAAGGAGCTTTCAGGGATTAAGCCCCTTGCCAATCTTGAGTAAAGGAAAAGCAAGTAAACATTTTGCTTGTTAAGTCAATCAATGCTAGGCAGTGACGGCTTGGCTCTAAATCTGTCTCTGATGTAGGGTTAGCGATTTTTTTTTCTTTTTTCAAAAAAATCTAATAAATTGATTTATTTGATTTAAATCATGATTTTTTTTTATTCATTTTAGTTTTTTATTCATTTTATTTTTTATTCATTTTATTTTCATTTAGTTAAAGGGACAAAAACCTGATTCTTACATTAATTTGATATGCCACTTTGGTGTATTAGTATGCAGATAACTTTTCAATTTGAGAGTAAGCTGAAACTATTGTTTTGTACACAAGAAAAAAATTGGATTTGGCTTTCAAAAAGTTAAAAATCACCCAAAATTTAAAAAAAAGTCAAATAAATCATTTGATTTAAATCAAAAAAATCGCTTGATTCAAATCAAACCTACCCTGTTCTGATGTTCTCCAAAGTGCTAGAATTACCTTTGCACATTGATTGTTCAATAGGAACTTCAACCTTTTAATTTCATGAATAAATAACTCATTAAGAAAACATTTAACAAATCATCAACAATAGAGTAAGTCTTGAAGAAAGAAAATATAATCAATAACTAGACTCCTCACCTGCCCCTCCTAAAACAGATAAAGCTTCAATGGCAGCCTCCTGTAAAATCTCATCTCCTGGGAAGTTCTCCATGGCATCTAAGATACGACTATGAACATGTAGAACAAACGACTGATGACGAATCATGTCTGAAAGGAAACAAATACAAAGAGTCAAAATCTTATCGGCTCCAAAAGAAATATAACAATGGGTACCTTTAGCTTTTTTGTTTAAAGTTAAGAGAATCCTGAATTATTCTAGGGTTAAAAATCCATAAAATTAGTGAGTTCAAATTGTGCATGTAGTCAGAATGATCAATTCTTAAACCATTATGAAGAAATATTCACATAATATACATACCTACTACGTTTACTAATATTTCATGAAACTACTCCTAAATATTGTAAATTTTTATAACTTCTTACGGACCAATATTTATAAAAACGAGGATGGAAATTCTTTTAACATACATTGCCTTAAAATTACACATTAAAACTTAATGATACAAAATATATATATTAATTTCTGTATGAAAAGAGAATAAAAGAAAATGTATTTGCAACAGTAGACAAACTGCTTGTCTTACACATATGCCTGCTATAAACTAGGAAAAATCCAACTTGGGTTAAGAAAAAACCAAGACAAATATTCTTTCATTCGTGAGTGCTTTACAAATTTGTGTTTAAAAGAACATGATGCTTCCCCAAAACAAATGATACCCACTTTCAGACTACAGGAGGGGGGAATAACACTCTCAATTTAATTAACAAAAGACTCACCAACTTCAGCAAGACAAGCTACGGTACTAATCACTTCACTTTGAACTTCTCCGTCCCTCACAAATTTCTTGCTGATGTTGACAAGAAGATCAAGGATGTCTCCATCATACTCGGCTATTGAACGTTTGTGATCATACCTAGAAATATATTACATGTTTACTAGAAAGTTTTTCGTATTAAAAGCATGACCTGTAACATTCAATGTGAGATTAGTAATAAAGGTGAAAACAACTATCGAAGAGCTGCTGATATCATAATCCATAAGCTGTTCAATCAACATTTTGTTCACAGTAAAAATGAAAGGATACTGAATTAAAGTAAATCCCACAAGTATTCAAAACTCAGAAATGTTGCTCCCCTGTTATTTCCTTTGAGATTTTAGAATAAATAGCTCCCTTTATACGTTAATACACACCTTCCAAAAATGCCACATGTTACTGATTTTAATTCTGAGAAAAGTCTGTAAATGCATGAGGGGTTCAATTTTCAAAAATATAATTTTTTATCAACTTGGTTTTCTAATCCCTTTCTTTGCCACAAGAATCAATTTATTACCAAAAAAGTCTGTTCAATTGAAAACATCCAATTTTGATGAATTTTACCAATTATATGCAAGTCAAAATCTCAACGTTATGTTTTTCTTTCTTAAGACAGCGTTTTTGAGACGTCACACATTTAAACCACTATTATGTTGCTATTTTTTAAGAAATTCTTTTAATTTAAAAAAAAAGTGTTCAAACGTTTATAGATAAGAAAGAGACTTGTTCATAAATTTTAAAATGAGCAACATGTGAAACCTTTAATGGGAGGTGTCACATCATATGTTCACAAGAAAAGTAAAGAATAGCATACCTCTAAATATAAAACGCCACTAAGATGACTTGTTAATCTTATAGGGAGTATATTTGCATTTTGACAATTTCATGATCAATGACCAAGGTAATCATGCATTCTAACCATTCGTTAGATTTTGTTAATAAGTTAGTTTCTTGTAAGGGTGGCTTCTTTACATAGGCATAAGAAACTGTTCAATATTGCTTAATTGGGTCTGGATTGTTGTGTACTTGCCTAGTTCCATCTGTTTTTCAATGGTCACTCTAAACAGATTAAGTCATGGTTTGACTACAGGTGGTTTTTGAAATGATCAGATAAAGCATAAACTTTAAAACTACCAAGGCCAAAAAACTGCATGTAACTAAGTTCAAATGGATGAATATGATGGTTGCCACAGAAATCTGGGAGCCTTTACTGAGGGCCCTTCTGAGGAGACCCCTTTTGAGAGGGCTTTTCTCAGAATTAACCCTTTTGAGAGGGCTGTTTTGAGAATTTACCCTTTTGAGAGGGCTGTTTCGAGAAGACACTTGCTGAGGGCTGATGAATGTGGCAACCATATCTAATACATCAAGGCATACATAAAGCTTTGAAAAAGAAAGAACAAAGCAGACTGAGACAGGTCATCATGTTTAAAAGGTTTGAAAAATGCAACTAATTTTAACTCAATGGCTTGTCAAAGACGTGGCTTTTTTTCAAGCAACACTGACTTACTGAAAGATCCCAAGCCCCCTGATGGCTCTACAGGCCTCTACCACAGCTCTCTTTTCCGTCATATGTATACGCAGACCCTCAATGATGGCAATGTGGGAGTTTTTCTCCATCAGATTCCGACAGAGACCATCTGTAGGGAGGATAAAACAGGTAAAAATGTTAGTAAAAATCAGCACCCTCACTAAATTTTGAAGTGGAACTTCTCTGTACCTTTGAGTAAGTGAGGATTTGTATTGTATATAAATTAATAAATAGAAACGTGAATAGAAAGTAACATTTTTTTTTAAAACTATGAATCTTTTAGAGGTTCCTTGTTTCTTATGTCAAATGTATTTAAAAAAAACCAGTGTAAGTACTTTTATATGAAAAAACTAAGCCAACAATTTGATTTTTGAAATTGTTTGTGTATTACACACATCTTCAGGCAATCAGTATTTGAAAGAAAACAGAAAAATTATTTTTTAGTTAATAGATATATTGTAGAGAAAATGTACATTGATTCATAGGAGAATAATAAGAGATCAGAATCACTGATTACATCTTTATCATCAATTTCCTGCTTTATATTAATCAGTACTCAGTAAGTAATATTGTCTTATATATAATTTGTGGTGAGCAAAAATGAACAAATATTATGCATAAAAACTGACCATTGTCTGCAGTGAGGTAGTAAATAGCTTTACATGCGGGCACAAAGACTTCAATTTCCTTGTCGTACATAAAGATAGCTCCTAGACACAGGGTATGCACTGGGTCTCTGAGGATAAAATTAACTGGTATTATAAGATGTTTAAGTGGATAAGATTGTACAGTATACAAGAAAATATAATTTTAATCAACAAAACAAAATTAAAGCCACTACACCTAAACTTATGTTAAGGGAAATGAAAACATATCTCATAAACAGTTATATTTTTTCTACTGTGTATACAACTTGAAACCTCAGTCACATTAACAATTTTGCATAGATGAGTGTAATATAGACTTCATTTCTTTTGCAAAGTAGACATCTGTACTTTTCTTCTTTATATCATTTTTTCTTATGTGATATAGTTACTGGTATATCATTGATCAGATTGCTCACAGATTTTATGATACATGTTTTTTGTTTGTGCCATAATTTGCAAAATATCATAAGAGAGAATGTTGGGAGACCAGCGGTGATCTGCAACACTTGGATAGTTTGCCTTGAAATGACAACATCTCAATGAACACTGTGAATCTGTAGAGGTATGGTTTTCTTTAACATGCAATTGTAAACATTTCTGCAATATAAAGGTAAAGTTTTTGGTAGCTTTTCACTAGACCAGAACAATATAATGAGATACAATTTCAAGTTTATATAAGATGAGATTGTTTTACTCACTGTTTCAACTCTGAGCTTTCGCCAATCCACATGTACACCTCTGGTTTACATTCCAGGAGATGTGATAAAGCCCGGCAGCCCCACGCCTGTAGTTCTGGCAGTCCCATGTGACGTGACATTGCCAGGTAGATAAACTTCAGCCACTGAGAGCCACCCTCCACAAACACAGTGTTGTTAAACAGATGCTCCGCTAAGATATACAAGTAAAGATCGAGAGACTTAAAATTTTGACTAAAATAGCAACATCAACGCCTAGTTTTCTTCAAATAAATGTCTACATGGTGAAAGAGTTCAAGGGTCGAAAATTCAAGATGAAAAACAATCACATAATCAGATTAAAGTTAAGTAAATTCATACAATTTCTTAAAGAACTGCTAAAAATGATACTTTTAAAAAGAGAGATAATGATAATATCAACAATATACAATCAAACAAAGTTATCCTCATTCAAAGATTCAAGAAATAAAAGCTCTAAAAGGTCATCAATCAATTATGTAGCTAAATAAAAAAACAAAAACTCAATCATTTTGTCCTTGCACACATAGATGCAGATGCTTGACAAGTCTGTTTTGGGACAAAACCTTTAAGATTAACTTACCAATCATGAGAAAGATCTTGAGCCCACAAAGTTGTAGTTCAGCCTCATCAGTTCTTGACATCAACTCTGGAAGGAGGGTGCCCATTATGAAACCTTTTTCCACCAGCATGTCACCCACTTTGTCTGTATAAAACCAATTGCAATCATCTTCTTAAAGATCTAGACTGGACATCTTTATCTGAACGTAGAGCACAGTACAAAGCCACTTACATGTTTAAAGCTAAGAATGATCTATTAAAAATCCCACTGAATCACCTACACCAGAACAATAATTATTCCAGAGCATCCTCAAACGGAAATTATGCAATACCAAGATCTAAAACCACTCTGCACTTGCACTATTTCTATCAATCTTCTGTTAGGTTGTGGAATGCTGTCCCTAGCTCTGTGCAAAATGTTGCCTTGGTTGAAGAATTTTAAAAGGAAATTCAATCCCTTACTTTAAGATATAAATAAAAGGATTTATAAGTTTTTATCAAGACGCAAAGGTTTTTATATGCTTTTACAAGCTTTTTATACCCTGACTTTTATCTTCCTGTAATATAGCAGCATCAAGATTTTTAACCTGAGTCGTCTTTTTTAACCGGAAAACAAACCTCAGAATCTTCAGTCCCTGAATTTATAGCATTTATAGAAGAAGAAGAAGATCATCACATACGATTGAAAAAGGTCAGAGGTCACACACTATTTCTATTTTTAGAACCAATTACTTTGAACCATAACATAAATATAATAGCTTCCGTCTTCACTCTGAATTACAAAGCTGTAAACTAGTGCCCATCACTGCATTACTATTTATTGATTTAAAAAAAAAATCAACTGTTATCTAATATTTCATGTGACTTTCTATGAGCTAATGAAACCCAATAACACACATTGCATCCATGGCAGACAATAATAGACAAAGACCCCCTTCCTTGCTGATTGACCATCAAATATTTAAACCCACCCCTGTAAAATAAATCTACATACACAAACCTGATGCCCTATCTAGATTAAAATCAAAACAAAGCACACACTAAATACCTACAATAACTTAAGGTTATTTTACCATACTTAGTACAAAATTGTATTCTTGTACTTTAAAAAAAGTGTTAACCCTTTTACCCTGAATCATTACCATAGCATATTTGACCTCTGATCTTATATGCCACGCCCTAACTGTAGTGTATTTAAAGGTAAATACCTGCTGTCAAAGAGTTGGTATATCCAGCGCCCATCCTTACCTTAATTGTGAAAGAATTCCATCACATGGTTAAGGCTAACCATCGCCAGATGTTTATTGATGTAATGATTACAAGTCAAAGATTGTGAAGAAATTGGTTTATAAATATGTTTGTAAATAGAAGAAAACTAGCTGACTTATAACAAGAATAACACTGTTATTATATTGCAGAAATTTTACACTTTAAACAAGTACCAAAAACATCACTTTTTCTGTCAATAATTTCGAAAATTACATGAGATCACAAGTAACAGTTTGACTGCTTATCACTGAGAAGATTTAATAAGGACTCACCATACAGACAAAGAATTTCCACTAGATGAAAGCTGTGGTCTACCAGAGATCTGTGTGCCTTCCATTGAGGTGACTGGGACAGGAGCAAGTTACATACAGGAACACCAATAATTGGACGAGCACGCACTGGAACAGATTTTTTTAAATACTTAACTAGGATATACAAGATCATGGTGTTGTCCATGCACACGTAAGAATGTAGTGTGTAGGAAATTCATTTACTGACTAGCTGTTAATGCACTCTCCTTATAACTGACCTAAATTGTAACCAAAACATGGTAGCAAAAAAGCATTTTTAATCATAATCATATCTAATCTTAATAAGGTCTTCATTTTTAGACTCCTGTTCAGACTAAGCGAAGTGACCAACAGCAAACTCAAAGCTTGTTGAGATTCCTGGATTGTCAACATACATCTAGAACAGTGGACATACCATAATGTACTGTGATCTAAAACACGGAACAAGCTTTTTGAGAACTTTCTGGATTTTCCACATGAATGAAATTTGGTTAGTTTAGATTGTGAGTGCTCTAAATCACTAAGGAAAGATCTGATTGCTCATTAGACACAGCAAAAGCTTACTAGTTTTATACCACTAGTTACATATTCTGAATCATCAGTAAGACTGGCATGGCAGTCACGGAAGATGTAACCAGTGGAATAACACTGGTAAGTTTTTACTGTGTCTGATATGTATTTCTTGATTATCAACACACACTGGAACACAATACTTACCACTGTGTGCTGTGACCCACAACACATGACAAAGTTTGCTAAGTATTTCCGGATTGTCCACATACACCTGGAACAGGTTCAACACTAGCTGCAAATACTTCTTGGCTAAAACTTCTTGTAGTTCAGTAGCTGGAGAAGCATTGAAACAATATTTATGATACATGGTATATTTTTAATGCAAAGTTAAATCAATCAGACAGATGAGAATGGACAGTTATAAGTTTGGTTACTTTTCAAAAGCTAAATTCTATAGACAAAGGAACCTGATATTTCTATTGCATTATTTTTTGTTTTTTAAAGTAATTTTCATAAAATTAAATAGACCAACTATTTTTAAGGGGAATTATCGCTGATAATAATGTGGGTCCTTTCTTTAGCTTGGTATGTAACGAGTCTACTAACCATGTAGTTATCCCGGGTTAAATAACTGTGAGGTTCAACTGCATATTTTCTGTCCTGATTTGTCATGTTAAGCTAAAATTCTGAAACATGTAAAGTAAATGACACATGTCATTAAACTGAATTCAGTCTTTAAATATCATCAGAGGGATACGGCGTAAAAGCTTGGGCAAACTACTTCTGTATTGAGAAACAACCTCACGCTTCAAGAAATTATAATTACTCATTGTCAATCATGACGCAGAAAACTTTACTTTACCTTCTTTAAGGACACAAATGACGACCATCAAACTGTTGAACACTGTGTCACCCTCTTTACGAAAAACAACAATAGTCATCATGACAGAATCCAAGAGACGAGACCACTCATGTTCTAAAGTAATTTTTTCCTTCACATAATCTGGAAAAAAACAACTATAATATTAGCAATGGCCAGACCTTAAAAGCAGCTTTTGTGCTATGCTCTTGGAACACAAAAAGCTTTTTATGAAAGGTAAGTCTCACTTTAATGTGCAATCAAGAAACAAGGGTGTGAATTATAGCAAACATGATTATGATGCACTTGAAAAATATGAACCTAGAAGCTCTAATATATGCAGAGGAAACATTGCATCAAGACCTCTATGGCCCTAAGCAAGCAGTTTGCCAGCATTCATAAGTAATTTTACTTAATTGCATATTGTCTAGTTGGGTTAGAAATGAATAATAAATTTTTTCGACAAAGCGACCCCAATATATGACTCAGTCAAAAGCCATTTACCTTCACTTCAACCAGTGCTTTCTTAAACACTGCTTTTTAAAGTGAGATGCTATCTCTTGCTTGCTTATTTTACTATTCGCCTATCAGACATCAAAATTTGAGTACAGCAAACCCTACTGCAGCAAGGAAGTAGGTTTGCTGTTGATTAAATTGAGGCAAACTTACCTACATGTAACTTGTTGTATTGTGGAAATTGTCCTTCCCATTTCAACGGTAGAAGGGGCACCCTATATCTAGGCTAAATGAACTGAAGAAGGCAGTGCTGGGCAAAAGTGATCAAGAACCTAACACAGTTGACTCTATGCAAAACACTTGTTTGAATAATCTATCATCATTTTAGCATCAAAATTGTTGCCATTTTTGGTACAGAAAATATCAAATGAGTTACGTTTTATAAAACATTAGTAAATTGTATCACCCCTTTTAACAATGTTTTGAGTCAAAGAACCTTTTTGATGTAATTTTTGTTTCGTATATTTATTGTTTATGTTTTATATATAACCTATTGATAAACAGTTTGCAATAGAGATGGGGCGGATGCCCTTATCTGATCAAACATACAATTAAAACAAATCTTTGAATGTCAGACGAGATATACATGCGTACACGCATGAGAAGCCTTTGTGGTCACACACAATTGCTCGACCTATCAAACACTTCCTTGTCAATCACGGAGAGACCCTACGCCTATCATGGATTCATGCAATTACAATTATCAATGAGCCTATAGGACCAATTTTCTATACAACTGTTTTATTCATTAACTGCAGGCATTTGTGGTTTTTGCCAAGCGATGTCAGATTTGTTATAGGTTAGACCCCACCTCTAGTTTGCAATGATGACTCTGTGCAGCAAAATAGGCTATAATTCTTTTGAAAATATATATATTTTATTTTACAGTAAGCCAACATTAAAAAATTAGAAGTTGTTCAATCAACAAAACAAGGGCATAGTTCCATCAAACAAGCTCCATTACTGTCAAAGATGCATGAATATTTGAATTCCAATGCAAGGAAGCGTCTCAAGCAAACAACAATTTCTCATTCTTTTGAATCAGTGTGAACAGAAGACTTAGAAACAGTTGAAAGGGAAAAATTTTGTATCAAAATTATGATATCAAGCTGGGGACGGGCATTGTAGGATAACCCTGGCGTGAATGTATCTTTTTATTTGCACTCAAATTTGGATAGGTTGTGGTAAATTTGGCCATGGTTGCAAGTTTGTACACTAGCTGTAAGTCTCTCTGCGAGTGGCCAAACCTGCCAAGCAAATAAACATTTATTTTATCTCTACTATCTTTTTGAGAAAGACACAGACGTATAACTATTTATCTTATTTTTTAAAAATAAAATTCACTAATGTTTTGTTATTAAGAAAAGGAACTCGCTTATTTATGCTGTTTACTTTTTAAACTTGAATATTTACCATACAATCAAAGGTCTATGTATTTAATATCCACTTTGTGTTTTAAAAATGTCTACCAATGGCAGCCATATTGGATTAAATCTATGTCAATTACCTGAAGAAAGAAGTCTGACCATGACACACAAAGCCCTGGCTTGGAGTTCATGATGTCGTGAGTTTTCACTTAACAACTTGAGGATGTGCCTGCAGATAAACATGGTGTTTTGATGATTAAATCATCTGTTTAGCTAGTCAACATAAACAGAGATTTTAATAGACAGGACAAAATTTCAATTTTGCATTGATTTATTTTAAACAAAACATCAATATATTTTTTATGGCTATTAATAATATGAGACTTTAAACTTTACATATATTGTAACTTTTATATGATAATAATATTTTTTGTATGGTTTTCATTAACTGTTGCTTTATCAAAACACTAAAAGCACAGCAATATAATAGAAAAACAGCAAAGGGGGAGAGTTTAATTAACCACTGCTTTATATTAATCAATAATACAGTCAAACATAATAATGAACAGTCCATTTTAGTCAGTATTAAAAAAGGCATTAAAATTATTTGCCAAGACAAGAGTAATTACCCAAAAACATCAGATCTCTTCATCTTGTCCTCCATGGCTGGACTCCTCACCATGAAGCTGTACAAAATCTCTAGACCCAACTGTACAAATAGAGCAACAAATGTGAAACATCCAAAAATCTACAGACTGTATTCTTTTTATTGATAAAAACGTTACTTCATAGAGATGATGAATATTAAAAATGATTGGTTTATACATGTTAAAGCTAAAGCGCTGTGATTTTGTTTGATTTTAAATGATGCAACATTGTGCCCATAATTCACTTTTTTATACACTCTAAAATGCTAACTATATAATGAATAAGAAAAGCCTATAGTTTTGAACTAAATGCATCCTTCCTTGGAGAGCTTTTTTCGATACAAAAAGTTCTTCTATTCTCCTTCTCTTTTGGAAACCTTTCTGGTTGGTTGTTTGCGACTATTTTGTCAACATTAAATTATTCTCTAAATATTAAACAATGATAAAAAATTATTATCTTGTTCTAACATAGGTTTCAAGGTAATTAAATGTCCGACACTCCATCATAAGATACTCCAAGTAAGCAGGGATGCAGAGTCAGGTGAAAAATCTTCAAACTCTTGACTCCAGGAGTCAAAATAACTCGTCTTTCAAGCCTGTCATTAAAACTGACTGGACTCAACATTCCTACCCCAAGATTTGAAAATAAAATATAATATTTTAAAACTTATTTTTTGCTATTCTTGAAGCTTTCAAGAAAGAATAATAATCTTTTCTTTTAAGTGTAATGAGATTCTTGAGCTTGGATTTTTTTTGTTTTTCGAACTGTAGGTCATACCCTGACCATGGATATAGAACCCAATCAAGACAAAAAAACTCCTGATTCCACATCCCTGAAAGCAAGAAGCACAAATATTGAAGACAACGTGTCAGAGGAACAATTATGTACCTTGCCTTTCTTTTCTAACCTAAAATATTTTCGGTTGATTGTTTTGTACTCCTGCTACTAGCCTGGATAAAGTCATCTTAAGCAAGAACAAACCAAGGACATAACTGGCGTTAGCAACTGCTTTGAACACAAGATTTGTACATTTAAATATATTGTTACTTCCCTCCACCTTAACATCAGCCAAAACCTGAAATTTAAAGTGACAGTTGAAACAATAAAAATAAAACTTAAAACAAATTGAATGTCTCACTTGCTGCAGTTCAAGGTCATTATCCATGTGGGTCATAGTAGACAGGACTGATAAATGAGCATTTTTGTCCTCCAAATGTCTGGGAACTGGTCGGGGGAAAAAGAAGAAGGCAAATGAATATATATAGATTGATCACATTTTGCCATCTATCACAGAGAAGACAATGGTTGTTTTTTTATCGAACTTGTTGCACACAGGTGGCTCTAGCCTTTGTCCCACTGCCATAAGATATTGTAATAATCTTCTCGTTCAACATTAAGTTAATTTTAGTTTGTTTCATATTGAAAAATATTGACTGAAGCGTCCTGAAGGCAACCACAGCTCCAAACCAAATATTAAACATAAAAATCTTTTCCGTGAGATAACAAACAAATAATGTAAATTTCTTTCCACTTTTGCCATCAATATGAATAATATTGTTAGTTTATAGACGGTGACTATTTTGTATACAAGTATGTTACTGTATTGCAAAGTATTTGAAATACAAATAAAAAATATCTGCTCCCATGGATCTGTTTTAAAACAATGGGTACATTTAAATCACAAACATTTTGTACCATCTTACAACAGCATCTATCTTCATAATTAAGAGTATGCTTTCTAATCTTATTTATATGCATTTACCTTGATTTCTAAATTTTTGTTGGATATTCCAAAACCCCAACTTCCTTAGAAAACATTCTCTTATTCTCTAAGTACCATTATGTAGTCTTTGAAACTCTTGTTATAATTTTACTTATAGTTCACATCAAAATTAGATAATTCTGTTTTGAATGTGTATTGGTTTTAACATCTTCAATGCTTCAACCGCAAAAAGCATGGAGTCAGCTAATCACTGAGGATCTGCTGATCAAAGGGCTTCACAGAGAGCTTGACCAAGACCAAGACAGATGGATATCTGAAATTATATAGTGTAGTCCAACCTGTGGCTTGCCATGGTAACAGAGACTACAAATTGATGATCAAAGTGTATGCAATTGTTAATATGCGACCACTTGCACACAAAAATACTACAGTACTCAAGTGCATTATAACCTCTTCTACTGTTGAAATGGAACTTTATTTATGCACCTTTTCTGATCTAAAAGACTCACCATCATCAAAAAGCTGCACCAATTGGATCAAAGCAGCTTTGAGCTCATCACCCTCAGCTGAGTGCTGCAATGTTCGCAGTACATCCTCGACCTCTTGGCTGCTGCTTTCAGTCTTGGTCATAGCTGGGGCGACCATGAGCTGGGGTGACCATCTACCGCTGTCACCCTCTAACTCCTTTCTGCGTTGCATGGCCCAAACAGGGCTATACTCACCTTAAATTGAAAAAAAATGATTGAGCAATAATTAGATCATACTTTAAAAGCAGAGGCCGTTGTGTAGATGGCTGCTATAGAAACAAATATTAATTCATATTTATACAAAAGACATGGAAGATAATGGGTTTAGAAAGTGACCTTCCTTTAGCTAGTACATAAGATAGCCAGCCCAGCATAATGGTTTTCAAGGGAATTATTATTTGCACACCCTATTGAATGTTCCCCCACTATATCAGATGATTAAAACTGAAGCTATAAGAAAGAAGAGAAAGGATGCAGATAGTTTGGAAATGCATCAAACTTCACAGGCATATGTCAATTTATTTTGGAAAGTACTTTTGATATAACTATAACCAAGAAACACATTTGAAATGATCTTCTTAACATCTGTATGTACCACCACTGAACTGAGTGGCCAAGTTATCAAACAGTTAATTACATAAATCCTTGAGGTCACTCTAGTTTGCTTTTGAAAGTTGGAATATGGTCCTTTTTTAAGTGTTAGTACTGAGTGTGAATACCAGACATGGGTGCAAAGTACAAAGCTGAAGTTCTGACTTCTCATGGAGTGTAAGTCTTTTTATGAAAATGACACATGTAGAGCAATTTCTTGTGTAGCTGAGTACAATAGCTTTACCTCCTTAATGTGGCCTTTTACTTTTACCTCCTTACCGTCTAAGGCTACAGCCTAACCTTCTTACTGTAGCCAAACCTTCTTACTGTAGCCTAGCCTCCTTACTGAAGCCTAACCTTCTTACTGTAGTTTAACCTCCTAACTAAGCTTAACGTACTTACTGTACCTTAAGGTCCTTACTGTGGCCTAACCCCAAAAGCATTTTTTGCCATTTTGGGGAAGCTCCTTCCAGACCAAGAAGACCCATTTGACCAAAATCAGACCTATTTGACCAAAATTCAGACCCATTTTTGAAGGAAAACAACGAAAACATTAAAATACACAGTGAAAATTCAGACCCAT
>JAUUEB010312009.1:0-12799 GCA_032362205.1 Clione limacina
AGGACCACGGCGATAAATCATGATATTGTGTGATACTCAAGAAGACCGCCAACTTTCTCCTTTTGTTCTCTTTTCCTCCACTGGTCATCATTTCATCCGACAGAATTATTGCCTGTCCAGGTCGATTTTCATGACACGTGACTCAGTCCTGTCTTGGACGACAGTTTGACTGATATGAGATTTTCAACTTTCTTCCAACGTCTCAAATAACTGCTTTCGAAAAGTGTTTTACAGCTCTAGCGTTATAACTCGGTAAACATTTTTTTAAGAATAGAATACTGGTAAATCTAGAAGAAACATGTTCTTTAAAGTTCAAAGGAAACTGATAACTCCAAATTAGACATTGATATATTGTGTCATGAATATTTATAAAAGAATCTATGATCTAATAGAAAGTAGGAATGTCATTTCTTTTGAATTCAAAGTGATCAGTCGTCATCAGAGCCTCTAAAAGTCTACACGTTCATTTTATATACATATATCCCAATATATGATCACAAGTCTTTATCTCCTCCTAGTCGATAACAACAGCATTCCTGGGGATTAACTTTTTTGCTATTTTTCTAGCACCTACCTCCAGTGACACTTATCTTTATGTGAGTGAAAATTCTCGCGTTTTGTTTTGGGTTTTGGTACTGATATTATGAGACAGCAAGACGCATTATAGATTTGATATTCAAAAGATCATCAAGAAGACGCGTTAATTAACTACAATTCTGCCATGGCTATACGATTACAATTTTATAGTAACGCAGACTTCAATGAAATGATCAAACCCTTTCTACGGTCAAATGAAATAAGGTTCTGCTTTAATTAAATTATTTTTTATAATAAACAAAAATGAGTATCGTACGTAGACTTTATTTTGAAGTTTATTTTCGTTCAACGAATGGACCAAACTTTTTCTTGGTGTCAAGTTAAATATGGTTCTGCTTTAATTTATTTATTTTTCATAATAAACAGTAACAGCATCTATGAAGTTAATTGGTCTATAATCTCAGAAGGTGTTGACGGAAATATAACGACCGGCGGTCTAAACTTAAAAAACCCTGACATTTTAGAATAAATGTACAATAGGATGTCACTTCCTAACAATGTTAGAGCTGACTGGACTTGATGATAGTCACATTGGCAGATAGACAGTTTGACAGTCATATCAGCATAAAGACTGTGAGATCCACGAGTGTGGGTTTGTCTGAGGAGATCTTCTCACACCAATGCATGAATCAAGGTGACAAGATCCTTTTCAGTTTTACTTTTTACGGACCCGCCTCTCACACCATGGCACAATTGAAGGATGGACAGGCCTTTGTGCTTAAGTCAAATAGAATTCGTGACAATAGAGCAGAATTGGAGCCCTGTCACCCTGGGTGTTAAAACTGCCACTTTGTACAGCTACTATCATTACTTTGACTAGAGGGTGAGGGAGATAGGGGATCAGAGGTCCTTGAAATACTGTGTTTGTGAGTGAGTGTGGGCGTGAGTGTGCGGGTGTATGAGTGCGTGAGTGTAGGGATGTGTATGTACGAATGTGTGTATGTGTGTACAAAGATGGTGGAAGAAGACATGCTATAATGGTATTTTTTAACAGACTGAACACTATAATATAGACGAAACTAAGACATCTGGTTCCCTAGCAGCTAAACTTGATGACATCATACAATGGGTGTGAACATAAAAAAAGCATTTCCATCTTATTAAATTGACATGTGTTATTGTAGTTTAAAGGGAACGTACAGCTGAATAGATGAGAAAGAGACATGAAAAGAAAAACGAACTCCTATGAGTTCTGGGTGAAAGACAGAAAGGTGTGGACATGTTTTACATATCGTCCAAACTTTAAACCGATTCCCATTATGTTTGTCATTTCTTTTGATTCTTCTTCTTCCTGAAATATACCAAATGTATCAAGAACGCCCCATATATCAAAGAAAATATGAAAAGCAATAAGCAGGTTGAACAATAATTACGCAACACACATTTCTATGGTCGCACGTGCCTCATGACAAAACATCAAACAAGACAAAAAATGAAATATTGGGAAAAACCATCAACACTTTTCTGCCTAACTTATTGCAATATAATTACTGCAACAAGAAAAACAAAGACAAATGTTAACAAGAAATGAGTCATCTGGCTTCAGGAAATGAAGGTAAACATTTTCGTTGTTCAATAATTTGTGGTATTTAAAGCTTAAAGCTATACACGTGGCTTACTGATCTTTTCAACAGGCTTACATCTGTTGCACTTTAAATTCTAGAACTCTTTTGTAATGAAGAAAGAAATGCAAAAACCACAAATCGTTTGAACAAGTCTCCGCATAATGTACACAAAAGGAACAAGTGGTAGTAATCGTCACCTGTGACAGGGGGCTCATATGTGCATAAAATAATTTGTCAACTTTCGTTTTTATGTTTCGGTATTTTTTCCTATTCAACTTCTGTGCAGCTTGAAAGCAATGGCTGACTTTCACTGGTGTTGCAATACAAGAATCGGAAATGAGGCTTGAACTGGGTCATATCCCCAAGGGCTGTAACTCATTGTTCTCGCATCTGGCGTATTTTAGTAGTGATTTGTCGAACATGATGGCGTGCAGTGTCCAGACAAAATGAATCAAACTCTGTTGATTTAGCAACTGAAAGACTTGATTGTAATGAACTACTTCCTATTTGCGTCAAGTTGTGATCTATTTGTGCCCTTCGTTGTTCGAATTTGTAGGTGTTGCCCTCATTGAGGAACGATACACGACTGCTTGCATTCAAAACCAACACCTACTTAATAGACTATGTACTGTTCATGACTAATTATTGACGAATTAATATTTTCCCCCGAAGGGAACATTATCACGAGAGGGTTTTTCTAAACTTCAGAATTTACTTTCTGAACATAGGTGATGTATACTGGGGAAATGTAACCATAGAGAATTACTGTATGTCTGCAGCGTATTCTGCATTTATTTCTGATTTTGTGAAACGGTTTACAGTACAGTAAATAAAATACAGCTAAGAAAATAAACTTCATTCGGTTAATCATAATATATATTTTTTAATTTCTCAAAGTATCAGCTCTCTGTAATTACATAATAAGAGAAATGCAATTATAATTTTAGCAGAAGAAGTATCTTTCTGACATCTACAATATATCTTACAACTAATATTTAAATATTTTGAGCATTTGTAAATTAATATGGTATTAAGAACTCATAGTTTACATTTTTACCTTCAAAATCGATAAGGAGACTGATATGTCTAGATAGTAAAGTAGCTCAGTGTCTGTATGTTTCGATCTTTCTTCATAACCAATTCGCATACATTGTTTTAGGACATGAGAAGGTCTCTACATCTCTGACGATGTTTCACAGTTCTGCCTCTGGAGGCTTTTCAGTTGACCATTTTGACAACCCGTTTCAAGTGTCCCTAACAAAGCAACTCTCCCATCACCCCCCCTCCCCACAAAATCTGTCATTCAAAATGATCATTTCCGCTTCCGTAGCCCTGTCTTCCTGTCGTCAAGCCATCACTGTGTAGTCACCAGCTCTTAATTGAGCCTCGAACTGTGAACCCAAAGGTCAATATACTTGACCCCCTGCACGGCAGTTGTTCTTTTTTCTCTTTTCAGGTGAGAAACTTGTGGATTTGGGCGTGGTGAGAAAATGTCGTGTGCAGCCTTCTGTCAGAATCTAATCAACCATCGGCCCAAACCCTCACCAGAACTGAATTCCCTTTTCTGTTTATCGGAAAATTGAGCGTTTTTGACAGCTCAGTCTGATGTACACAACATTTTCTTGTCAAACTACTTGACTTTTATACTTCTGAGTCCATTGTCGGATTTTTTGTATCCATTTAACTTTCTTCATTATTTTCCTTCATTGTTACCCAATTTTTCTCGTTCTCGATGCTTATTATAACAATAAACCTATAATTTTCGGATTACGATTTAAGTCCTCTCTTTGATATTGCACTAATTTTTTGGCATAAATGAAAGACTAGAATTCAGCACCATGTAAGTGATTTAATTTCAAGTATTTACTTAATCTCACATGGTTGATTTCTAATCTTCTTAATGATAGGCTTTATATGTACATACTGAAACTGCGCGATTAAAATTAAAGGTTTTACTTTAATCTAATCTACTGCCCCTGGACTAGTTCTCTGTAGATTCAATCAAAGTAAGACCTTAAATTTTAAACACGAAGTTGCAGTATGTCCATTTAAAGCCTATCATTAAGATAATTTGAAATCGACCATGTGTGAAATAAGCAGGACTGTACTTTCTAAGATATATAACAGATCTCAAAGAGATTTATAATATCTACTTGTATTAACTTGCGATAACGTACCGAGTCCGCGTCACACTCATAAGATAATTGCCTATGTCATTGTTCAAGCAACTAAAATTCAATCTACCATGAGGACAATAACCTAAATCTGACCTATATGATTTTCTTACTGTTCAAGAGCAAGAGGGTTTTTGTTTAGTCCAAACAGTGATTAAGGCTTTTTTACTTTTCTACTGCTATACACAGGTTCTCATAGGAACTGGCCTAGGAAAAAGAAGAACATGACATAGGCGTTTATTTATCTTATGAGCCTGGCGAGTGCATCCAAATTGGGTGAAGGTAGCATCAAAGCTTTGAACAGATGAACTTAAAATGCAATCACTGATGCAAATACAAACATGAGTATTTCTTGACCAGGTTGACTTCTTCCTAGTTGCTAGCAGACATATACAAACAAATGTACAACTATCTTTACATGGTTCTACTCTGCTTCTAAACTTAAGACACCACTTTCTTACTACTCGTGAACAGGCGCGTAGTCAGGACTCTGAAATGGGAGGGGGATAACCTTGGATATTATCAAAGCAAGTTAAAAATGGTGCAAATTTAGATCATTTTGGATCTCAAATGGAGGGGGGGACTTCCCCTATATCCCCCTGGCTTGACGCCTGCTCGTGAAGCTTCTATAAACGTCATAAGAGACTTCTTCTTTACTACCATAATTTGAATCGATATTCTTTACTTTAACTTTAATTAAATACTCTCTCCTCACAAACACATAATAGACAGATTTTTGTCACAATGTTACAAAGTAACAACACATCTTTCTTAGAATCTTGTATTTAAGATACATAGTTCCATTTCTATTCTTCCCATTTCCATGTCTTAATGTTCCGATTTCAAAATAAGTTGGAATACATATGTCTTCTGGTTTTAGTTATATACTAGTTGAATGTTGTCAACCAGAAGCCGCAAACACGTTTTAGTTATCAACGCGGCAAATTGTCAAGTCAAGATTTGTAATGATTCAAAATGCAGGAACAAGAAATTAATGATTTAAATTTACAGCGCAAATGCTCACTTGGCCCATTCCAATCTAGTTTTCATCTTCATACACCTGAGATATCTCGTCAAAATTGATTAATGCAACTCTAGTGTTACACGGCTAGGGAATACTTTCTAATGATAAGCAAAATAATCTTTGAAAATCAAACACAATGAAAAAAATTGAATGACATTAATAGAAACATGAAACCGCCATACTATAAGTATAAACCTGCTCAAAAAGATCTCTGAAATCAATACGTGAAATAATCATACTCGAGTATACTTTTTAGAAACCCAAATAGATCTAAACATATGATATCGGAAAGATATATCTTCCCCACAATGGTGAGAAAAAGCATTCATCACCAGCAGCTAGTCATGACAGGCTGTTTTGGGGTCTTTAGTATCTGATAACTGATTCTAATTTTAATCAAATTGTACATTTTCCATATCTGTCGCACTTTGGAAAAGACACACGACTCAAATCTCGTCCTCATCTAATCCGAAAAATCTGACAGAAGGGTTGACAAAGCATGAGAGTCGTCGCCAGTGTCATCGGACCTCAGGGATTAGGAAGATGAGACCAGTCTGTGAGGTTATTAGCGGAGTCTAAATCTCTTAGACATACAAAACTGATACCTAAGGTCGTACTGTCGGGGCTAGAATAGCGAGAATGGCGCGAATAGGGTCCAAGTGAGTGTAAAAAAGGTTCTAATCAGACCAAGGACATTTTCTTATCACTGCACTCTCATCCTCATCACAGTATAGTGAATATAACTAGATTAAGATTAGACATGCTCTATAGAGAAATAAAGGACAAGTCCATCCTTCAGTTTTGTTTCTTTTGTTTGGGTCGTGAGTGGACTTTACTCGGACCTCCCGCTGGTATATAAGACTAAAAAGATTTCCCCATTAAGCTTTTAAGTATGGCTAAATTTCATTGAAGAGAAAACTGAGGAAATGATGTGATTTGTAAATATACAATGAAAACAATCGAAAGGAAATGGCCTTTTGTGAAATTGATATTCATTTCAAAGTGACATGTCGAGTGGTAAAGCGATATAATGTGTCTGCCATCTTTAATAGTAGATATCGTACCTTTTATCAATACTCTTCGCTGTTCGTCGCCAAGTCCTCAAGTAATGATTGGACTTAAATTTCTTATATAATTATATTTTCTTAAATGGTATAATTAATGTTGAAGTACATAACAGGACCATGTATAACTGTATATTATCGTCTTAAGCTAATGCCGAATCATAAACTGATAAAAAATATCTATGGGATTTTGATTCTTTGAATTTTGGTACTTGCTAGCAAGTCCATTATAATTATTATAATCTGGTAGGTTTTCGATGTTTTTAGCGTTTGGCCTAATTTAAAATTGCCTACAATTGAAGGAAGTTTTCGGGTACTCTCCTCAACACGATCCTCGGAGATTAAAATCACCGACGACTTTAAAAAAAGAGCACATTTCATTCTACTACTAGCAAATTTCAAGATCATTGTCAAACAAAATTGTTAAAATATATTCTTCGTGAAATTAGAAAACGAATAACATTACTGACACAATGTCAGTTTATAACATTTAATAAAAATCTTACCTACAGCTTTGAGTTTCATATGAAATAAGGTTGAGTGTGATATTAAGTGATTGGAGTTTGAAGCTTTAATCAAAATGTTTAGTTTAGACTATACTTTTTATACCGTCTCATATAAGAAATTGTTTTCATGATCGTTGCAAAAAAGATATTGATAAAAATGCGTTATGCGCTGATAGATTCACCGATACCTTCGCGGAATCAGCATTATCTGATCTCTAAAAATAATTTGAGAGTTATATGAGTCATATAAGTGTCATGGCAAATGATCAATATAAAGTTTTTTATTCTTAAAACAACAACATTTAGTCCTCCCACATTCATGTACAGTCATCTTACCACTGCTTTCGTACAAAATGTAGTCCTCTGTTTTATGTATGTTTCTGTCCAATCACGATTTAGTTCTTGTTCAGTCAGTTCTGAACCCAAATACAGGATAAAATATGATTTATTATCACCCTTTTAAGTTGGTAGCTATTTCAGAGACCCGTTTTATTTGTAACTATCTTTAATATGGCGGTCATCTTGAATTCTGCGAAATACATAACATATGTTAAAAAGTATCCGGTAGTTTTTTTTAATATTTCAAGAAGCATTTATCTGCATTTTTACTAAACCTTGAATGAAACTAAATTTTTGGTTTCCAAAATATTCGACTCGCAAATCAGAGGCGTTTCTATGCGAAGCATCCTTTCTATCGTTTTTTGTACTTTTACCAATCTCGGTTAAGAATAAAAGAAAAAATAAGTCGCTATTTGCACTGACTGGGTTTGAACTCGGGGCAATGCACATTTTGTTCTTGCTCCTTATGCGCTTGTAGTCACTTGTCACCCAGAGGCCGCCTCTTTGTTTTGTCGATAAAAGAACAGCTGAAAGTCATATTAAGTCTTTAAATTACAATATTTAAGTTTTATTCGTCGGCACCTTTTGCGATTTTGCAGCTACCGTTACTATAATTATTTTGTTCTTATGAGATCCTTAATGTCATTCGCCGAATTCTGCACGACAAAAACATTTTTTGTATGTAAGAGTGAGGAGTGGCAGGTCTAAGTACTCCTCAAGTATAGTTATTCTCAAAGATTTTCAGCATCATATATTTCTTTAAAGATTTTTATTGAAACAACTTGACGAACAATAACGACAACCTCTATGTACTTTGTGGGTTGGACAACCTCTATGTACTTTGTGGGTTGCTCTTTTAGTGAAATTCAATCTAGATGTAACTCTGCGTGAAATAGTACAGAAAAGTGTCATATGACCAATTCAGATAGTTAAAAGTTGAAAGGCTTTTGACACAACTGCCAAACGACGATCAGAACGACAAGGCTAGATGAATTATACCTGATATAAACGACTCTTAACAGTTAGTACTAACATTAGTGACAGTCGTTTTTTGTTCAAATTGTGTAGTTATGTGAAATCAAAATCTCCTATAACTACTTTGTCCTTGGTTGACTACAAAAACTTGAATGTTCAACCCCCGTGTGATCATCAACTATGATTTCTTCGTGTGGAGGAATCCAGGTGCAAAATTGGCGAGCTAATGGTCTGTGAAAACATCGAGGTGTAGTAAAATGTTATATCGTAAAATGATATGTTTGGTAGAAAGGCCTTCTTTTATAATGATATGTTTGTAGTTTTGGGAAAGTTGTGTTTGTCCTGTTCGCGTTTTTTGCAAGGTGAATAACTCTTTGTTAAAGCTTTGTTTTGGTAAAACGTCTTTCTGTGGACCTGATTGAGACAAATGTATGTGGCTAGACACGTGTTGAGTTTTTTAACCGTCTCGATGTCTGAATAGTTATGGCGTCTACTTTGGTCTTATCGATGATTTTTAGAAATTGGGACTTACGCAGTTACTTCACCTGGCGTATGCCATTAAGATATTGGTGCTAAGACTTGTTTACTAATAGTCAGTAACCTGTAGGTGTGCTACACCTTACATGATGTGTGGCAGAACGTAAACCTGTTTAAGTAACATCGCCTCCGATATAATCTACGATATTTGATGGAGACATCGAAACCCGAAAATATACAGAAATTTATTAAAGATAATTTTCTACACTTTTGCTACAGATTTATTTAGAAGTAAACTAATTCAATCTATTCGGTGCGATCATGGTTGATTGTAACTGTGTGTTTATTTTTAAGCACATGTTTGCAAGTGTCACTCTGTGGCACGTTTGATCATGTGGAAACAACTTGATCGAAGACAAACCTTTGCAGCCACATACATAATATTTGTATACAAAACATAAATCATGCACTTTTTATCTTTATTTTTTATGCCATTATTATGTAAAATTACAAAATAAGTACACGCGTAGAACAACATATAATTTATACCATAGACCAGTCACAGGCATCGCTATTTCAATAAACGTACTTCAAATTCCGACACTGCTGCTGCACAGTCTGTTGCCTACTTTTGCTGATTTCAAGAACACTTATTATTCAATATCAAAAGGCATAACCGCCTCAAGGACGTCTGTATCATACATACAAAGTTAATGTACAAACGGCACGTCCATTACTTTCCATGTTATAAAAAAGACAACCCGTCTATGACGAAGAAACAGTTTCAAGTTACGCCACTATTGCATTAAAGATGATCCCTTTTAATCTCAATTTCGCGATCCCTGTTGAGCCAGACTCCCATTGCAAGAGAGGTACCGCTGTGCTTTATCCTCGACCTAAAGACCCGGTTCCTATTACATGTGCCTCAATCTTTTCAAAGCATTTCGCGTCATCTAACTTGGATTAATCATACTTGAAGAGATTGTGCGGATGTATCGTTTCCTGACAATCTACACTATAATGTCCCCAAACATTGCAGCTTTTCCTCTGTATCGTTATTATGTTGTTATATTTTACATTCTTTACAAATCTCATCTTTTCTGTGTAGTTCTCTGTCAATATTTGTTCTGCTAACGACACCATCTCTTGACTGTCATTATATCCCCCCCCCCATACTGCACTTTGTTTAATTCAAGTTTAACGAACGTACACCCTCCCCAATTTTCTTCAGAGCCAAACTACTATTACTGACTATGTTTATCCAGCTCATACTGTTACTAATATCGTTTGACTGTCTCCGTTTTACAACCGATGAAATATTATACGTTCATTTGTGGCATGTTTCCGTACTTTCGGATGTGCGAACTTGTTAAAGCGAATGGCACGGCAAATTAGCAGAGTGTCCGGACATACACGATAGGGAGTCGCTTGTGGATGTGTTCAACATTTAGGACCCCCTGAAAGATTCGTTATTTTGATACACCATGATGCGAAACTAACCTAAACATTGGATGAATCAAATCAAGACGTTTGAATTTCATGCCCTCAGCTATTTGCTTAAGCCAAACATTGTGAAAACATTACAACAACAGACAGGCTTTGTTGCAATTTGCCTTAACTTGATTTGATTGAAAGTGAACTTTGACGTTTGAATAGATTATAATGACGGTATCGGTATCAGTTTATAGAGTTAGACCTCAATTTCATGCTTAGTCTGTCCGGGTGAATTATTGTTAAAGAGTTAGACAGAAGTAGTGTCATGAACGTGTGCCACCTTGAACTTTTGTCCTATTTACTTTTACTGTAGACTGGTCACCGATTTAACTGGTATAAATTCAAGAAAGAATGTCCTTATTTCATGAAAATACATTTTTCATTTATTAACAAGTACTCAAGTACGAACATACAATTATCATTAAAGAAATAGAAACTTTGTATGTGTCGTTTCGTTTCCCTGGCATAGACGATGTTTCTTCTTTCTACTGCCTCCATAACTGTAAGAAACATGTTAAAAACCGCTATGTAATATTGCTTAATTATTATCCGTATACGTCAGAAATAACTACTTAAATATATCATTGAGGACTGGGATGGTGCTGAACTAACAATTACTAGTAGTTAAAACATACATATTTTGACTAATTGGTCAAAGCAATTTTTCATTCATTTTTAGCCAAACAATTGTGTAACCTGGCCTGGACAAAATGTAACATTAATTAGTTCACTCTTTGTAAGCATTTCATAAACCTCGTAAAGTACGTTTACAAATTAATAATTTACCACGATTAAATGTAAATATTTAGGAAGTTATCGGTTGTAAAAAGTGTTTCACATAAGTTTATATTGGATTTTATAAGGCTGTCATTTCAGCACTTCACCAAGCAACAGACTGTAACAAAACGGAATTGTAAATTGATATCATGTCTAGCATCACGCTGATTATAAAAAAAGAAACAGAAATATTGTTGATATCATTAGCGAGCTGTGAAGTGGTTTCAAACAAATTGTAATTGCAGTCCAGTGTCCCGTACATTCCCATAGATGCCCATGGAGCGTTAAATAAACACAGACGCCAAAACTTCGTGTTATAGTGTGTAATAAATAAAGTTAAGTATATGTATCTGAGTTAATTGAGTATAGTAAAGTGAATCTAAAATTAGATCAATTGTTGTAATGCAATGTGTGTGTTGATTGTTCCCACTGTATCCCAGGGGCTAGAAATGACATCGATTCACACACCAATCATGGCTCATATTACGTTGAATAATAATAAAAAGAAAAATGTATATTTCTTGATATCATTAGAGAGCTGTGAAGTTCTTCTTAAACAAATCATAACTAGCAGTCCATAGATTCCCTTAGATGACCAAAGACGCGTTAAATAAACACAGACGCCACAAACTTCCTGCTATCGTGTAACATATAAAGGAAATAAAGTACATCTAAAGTAAGACGAAATATTGTATGTGTGTGTTTATTTGGTCCACTGTATCTTAGAGGTCAGCAAGTACATCGATTCTTTGGATTTAAAACTTTCTTCTATAATATGGTCGTATTTCTTTAACTTAATAATTAATTTTATTTCTGTTCAATTCTTGTCTTTATTTATTTGTAGCTCAACTTTGCAATCTTGAGATTATTTGAAATTGATGTAGATAATTGGGAGGTCGTAAAAAGCATTTCCTGTTCACATTTTTAATTGCACTTGCTGAAATATAATTATACCGTTTTACTGAAATTTATATTCTTTAAATCTTTTCGTTCAGATAAAGTCGTTATGTTTGAATTACTTCGCTTTAATTGGTTGCTTCATCATGTCGTCTGCATAACATTTTTCATTGGATTATGATGACAAAGTAAAGATGAGGAAAAGTTTTTCTTATTAGATATTTTTCACTTATGATAGGTATGGAAAGTCGTGATACTCTTTAAGTGATCTTAAGATTTAAAGAAATGATACACAAGGCTGTAATTTCAGTACATTACAGCACTTTTCTCGTTGACAGCCATATCACTCTTTAAGAAATGATAAAACAAAACACTTAGCATTTCATGAATAAAGACTATAACACAATAATAATTGTTTTCTCATGTTTCCGTGTAGATAGGTATAATATTGACTCATCGTGCCACAATGTCACAATGTATATTGATATGTGACACAATGTCACAATGTATATTGATAACTGTCGATAAAACGGTTGTTACCTTATATCATGTTGACAGGTTTACACCTTCTGAAATCAGCAAAACAATACTTGGATTGTTGAGGTAAAACAAAGGTCACAAAGAAATCTTTTGTCTTGCGCAAAGAACATGCAACACAGTCCTCGTGTTCGGGTCATGACCTATATATTTTTTGCAACGGTCACAAGGTCAATTACATAGACAGAAGTGATATATTTAGTAGTTTATGTCATAAACATGTCAAAAGTAAGATTTGAAATTTCCTTTACTATCATATTTTTCTTTTATATTTCTTATACCAGGTAGAATTATATATATCTTAAGAAACGTCAACTTCCGTATTTTCCTCACAGGTGCGTAG
This sequence comes from Clione limacina, assembly GCA_032362205.1. Classification (NCBI taxonomy): domain Eukaryota; kingdom Metazoa; phylum Mollusca; class Gastropoda; order Pteropoda; family Clionidae; genus Clione; species Clione limacina. Next base: position 12,770 of record JAUUEB010312009.1, read on the forward strand.
CCAGGATTTTGAAATGGGGGGGGGGGGCAA
>JAUUEB010312120.1:0-12796 GCA_032362205.1 Clione limacina
GTTGCCCAGACCTGACAACATCCCTACCGTGCACGACACCGTCGCTACTGCGATCGGTCCCGTGTGAACGTGATTTAACATCATGATCAGTAAGCTCTTTTATTCTAGTTCTGAGAATTATAGTGGCATATTTCAATTTAAGAATAAAGCAATAAATTAAATAGCATGAAACACCATTTCGCAATATTTATACTAAATTTGTGTCAGTGAAATAGCAAACTGTCAGTGGCCTGACAAGGAATGACCCTTGTGTCCACTCATGAATGACCACTCATGAATGACCCTTGTGTCCACTCACTGTATGTGTCTTGATAACATGTTGCAGTCCAGCCCGACTGTACTCAGCCACACCTGAGAGGGCGTCTTCTGCAACAGTCTTAAGATCAAGTCCTCCCTGAGGGAGCTGGAAGAAGGAAGTCACCTCTGATATGGAATGCTGAGGAAGAGACAACCCAATATGTTTAACAGTTTGCATTTGTAGTGAATGATAAATGCTGGGCTCTTGTGTGGCACATGTGTAAAAAATTGTTTAACTAGATAATACATTGTATTTATGTCATATAAGTGCCTGTACTCTGATATTCTTTTCTTTTATTCATAAGTATTCTCTTACACTGTTCTTTTTCATTGTATTTATGTCATATAAGTGCCTGTACTCTGATATTTTTTTTATTTTATTCATAAGTATTCTCTTACACTGTTCTTTTTCATTATTTTCTACTACTAATTTTCAAATGTCTGTTTTACAACTTATTTCACAGAGCTATTTAAAAGATCAACATGTGACTGTTTACTGACAAAAAATAACAGCTTTGTGAATTAAACAACAAAGGTATACAGAGTTGCCAACCCTCTGAGACAGCACTAGGGACATTTGAGTAAAAATAAGGGATATTGGTATAAAAAACAGGGAGTTTTTTCAGGGTTAAAATCTGATTAAATTTCCTGAATCAAAACCAGGGACATTTGAGTAAAAATAAAGGACATTTGCCAAAATAAGTATAAAATAAAATAAAATAAGGGAGTCTCCGTCCAGTTTTTAAGGGAGGGTTGGCAACTCTGGGTATAATACACATCTTTAATTTTTTTAAAATACTTTAAAAAATACAGTTAAGTTCTTCTCATCCATTGACATAAATATAAGCAGATTATATTCCCATGCAGGTGCCTGCCCATATGTTGATCAATATCAATCTTGGTGAATGAGAGAGCACCCCCATTGAAAACACTGAACTTTGTATAACCCTTACCTCATCATAAACAATCTCAACAGGTTGTACATTCAAAGCTAATGAGTAATCAGCCTCTGTAAACAAAGGGTTGGACTCAAAATCCAGAGTGAACACTTGATTGACAGATGGGGCTGAAATATTTTGGAGACAAAAAAAAATTGAATAATAATATAAGGAATACAACATCAGCATCAACAGTGTCTTCATGGAGGTGACTAGCAAATTGAGTTAAGTTAAGGGTTAGAACATCAAGGTTCCCTAAGCAGCCATGATAATCTGTCCCTATTATGCAGACAATTTAGCTTAAATGATAACATACTTAACAATAACAGACCTGAGTGGCACACTACTGCACAAATTTGTTTGCAGCTTATACTGTGTAACCTCGCAGCCATATTGAATAGAAAATAAAAATTGAGGACAAAGATAAACACACAACATTTTTACATTAATAATACATTGTGGCAGAGCTCAGGCCTTGTTGGGGGGCATAGGCAGAAATTACTGTTACAGTTTTTGTTCCAACGAGGATTTTCATCAGCATAAGCCTGCTGCTTATGCGATCTATGGCTATGACCTTGTCTGCCCAGCTCATGGCAAGGAGGATACCTACACCACCTGTACCTTCTGGGTTTCCGCGCCAGAAGACCTTGTATACAGAGTCTTTACCAATGATTGGTTGAAATTGAATCTATGTAATAAACAAGAATAAGGTCTTAAGATTCCTAATAAAAAACTTCATGGGATCATTTAAATGAAGTGATAGAGCTACTGATTTATATACCTTTTTGTCCTTAAAATAATCATCAAAATGAAAACACTTGTTAGATACTCTTGACAATCTAAGTCTCAAAACACAGTTGTATGAGAGTAGTAGCTGCAATGCAATGAGTGAATGGCATTTATATCTCTCATATACAGGGTTTTTCTTTAACAGTTTATAAACTAAAATTTTAAACCTTTTATCAAGATAGATTGCAATTACATTACATTGAATTGAACTGACATTAATCTAATGATAATCCCCCACATTTAGGAATAAAAAAATAAGTCAAGCATTACTCACCATAAACCCCTATGTCAGAGGTCAGGATAGGAATCAGCTCATGCTCAATGGAAGCTCCTTCTATAGAAAAACTTTCTGTGTTACAGGATATTCTGTGTAATAAGTGACAAAAAGTTTTTTTGTTTTTTAATTCATGGAATACATAAATATAAGAAAGTACTTCAATGCAGGTGTCAAATGTGAATCAAACTCAATAGTAAAAAATAAAATACAGTATGAAAATTGTTTACATAATCTTGTTGTGAGAATGTATGATGTGCAAGTCAACTGTCTTCAACTTGCATTATGTTGATTTTTTTAGTTTTTTATTGTTCTTATGTTTGTATCAACAAATCGTAGATTAATATAATTGTGATACATGTTGCCATACACAGCATTAAGGCATGTACAGCTGGAAAAGGTCAATGTAAGTGATTGCAAATATACTGTAAATCACTATTATTTGGCAAGGGACATATTTTTACTAATCTCACAATGAAATAAGCAATTTCCTGGAGAAAAAAACGCTAATTGTTACCAATCAAATCTTAAAACAAGCTGCTTGTCTGTAGTACATACATCCTGATTAAAAAAGGCAAAACATAATTTCATGGATTCACAAAGAAAAGGCCTATCAGTAATCTAACATGATGTGATGATGACATTAAAATCCTTAAAAAATAGAATTAATTTTTATGACTAATACCTGAATGCATTACCGCCTGGTCTATTTTCCCAGGTAGAGATGGCATGGGTCAATGTGACCTGCATGATTTTCCTACTATAGTTGACCAGGGACACACAGCTGCTTTTTAATATCACTTGAACTTTCTGAGATACATACTGCAGAAACATTGAAAAATAATGAATTCAAAAGGATGCTTAATAAAGAATCATCATAAATAACATATCGCACCTTAGTTCTTTTATTGAAGGATTATTATGATGGCTTAAACCAGTCTTGACAAAGTGGTACATTTCTTTCTATCCGTCAAATGACAAGTAAACTCTCATCAAACCCTTGTCTAAAATATTGTTTCTAAATCACTTATTCATGTTTCAAAATGTAAATTTTGTTGCTTATACCTATTTATCACATATATAATTTTACCTTTTTAGGATAGGATAAATCTGAAGCATCTTCATCAAAGCCAATACCTTCATATAGCTTTTGTTTTTCTTCTGGGGTCAGGGTTGACAGCCAGTCTTCTGTGGATGTTATAAGATGATAAACAATCACTCACACTCACATGGACGAGATTGTCAAGGAAATAAGAAATATAGCATGTTCATACTCATGAATTAAAAGATTCTAGTACAGATGGTTAACCCTTGTAATATTACAGTTTACAAGTTACAGCAGTTACATCAGTAAAGTAAAAGTAACACCATCTTGTTTTGAGCAATGTAAAGTAACATGAAAAAAAAAATGAAGAAAATTAAAAAAAAAATTAAAAAATTAAAAATTTCAAGCCAAAATGTCTTTTAAATGTAACATGAACGATATATAAACAAATATAAAGGCTGTATAATCATAGTCGTTTAAGCTAGTTAGTAAATTTAAAAACTATGCTAAAGAATTCAAGAGAATCTGTACAGACCTGATGAGGATATACTCACAGGAACATTTTAATTTCTCATCAAAACTAGATGTAAAGGCAATTAATTGAGGGTAAAAGTAGAGTGGCCTTGATCATCCTCCAAATAATAAGTTGACAGAATAAGATAAAAATGGAAAATTACAATGACGACTTACTGTTGGTATTTGAGTCTACCTCCACAACATCTTCTTCTTCGTCATGCACACCCCAGAACCAGCCGTACCAGCTTTGAGTCTTTTTCTTGGTATGCCGTGCTCTCTCAGGTTCTTCTCTGGCATACTGTCAAAAAAATTTAAGAAAATGAACATAAGTACCAAAATGAACAAAGACATTTAGATTTAGATCAAACTTGTAGCTAAGAAACTACCATTTTGCAAGAACAGTAGTAAAGCCCAAAAAGTGACACAATTTTATATGTGTTTTATTAAAAACTGTCTTCTAACATTATGAACATTAATATTCATAACGTAAAAAATATGGTTTAAATCTTTATTGCAGGAATCTTATTATAAAGGAGCTAGGAAAGTTGAAAACTGGGGGTCTATACACGTTTTTTCTAGGAAGTTTTAGATCGACAAGTGATACTTTTCTTAAAAATTGAGCCGTCGTTGTTGCGTTTTCCCGCCCTGCGTTTAGCCGTCGTTGCTGCGTTTTCCCGTCCTGTGTTTAGCCGCCGTTGTTGCGTTTTCCGTTCCGGCGTTTTTGTGTTTATTGGTTTATGTAAAAGAATATTAAATAATACTCTCACCCTCTGTCATAATTGGCAAATCTGTCTTACACGTTCGGAGAACAGGGCATCTACTAGTTAATTTAATGGTCGAAGTACACAAGAACAGATTGAGTTACATCAAAACTGTTCCCCCACGACCAGTAAGCCAACATGTTTCCAAACAACATACAGATATTGTGAGGAAATAAGTGTAAATTTCTTTGCCCAGGAAAAGAGTCTGGTCTCTAAAGGGCTCTTTATTCAAAGTCCAACAGCTTACATCTAGACACCTATATGGCACTATCCAATTATAAGTGATTGCCAATTGACAATCTCAAATACTGTTAAGTCCCCTTTTTAGTTAGTGCATTTTTTCCAGATGATATATAAGAAAAAAGAACTTTTGTCATTGTATAGTCGCTAAGACACAATTTTATGCTCAGTGTCCTTGCCAGAGATCCACTGACATCTCTCACATCACCCCTATCTCTTCTCTAACCAAAATGTCCATCCGATAAGCAGCTTGTGTGGCTACAACCTACACAGATATTTGCAGAGGATTGTACCAGTATTTGTTATGGAGATTTAATTTTGCGTCCTATTTTTCTCACAAAGTTCACAAATATTAAAAAAAAGGGCCCACACTAAAAAGGATGTTACAGTATATACAAACAAAACAGGTTCCTAACCTCCAGTTTAGCCTGTTCACGTGCCATCAGTATATTGGTCACATTCAAAGACTCCTCTAACTCCTGTAGTTTCTCCAACAACTCCTTGTTCTCTGGCTCCTCCAACTTTTTCTTGTAAAAGTTTTTGTAGCTTTTGTATAAGGCCCTAGAAAAGTAATCACAAATTAAGTTTCAGTTCTGTGAATTACGATTTCATTTTGCATTATGTGAGGGTACTGTACATATCTTAACATGGTTTTGTTTATGTGGATTAGGATAACTCCTTTGAAAATCATGAGACCAAATATTATCTGTAAAGAGAAACATCCCCACTCTTCTTTACAAAATCAGCAGTCTCTGCTGGGGGGGGGGGGCTTGGGGGCCTCCTGAAATCTGTTGAAAATACTACCCAAGGTTTGTACCATTTATAACTAGTTTTCTAAATACAGAGGAATCTTTGAAACTTAACAGCTTTGATTTTACCTCAAAATATTCTACTGACTATAATATACTTGGCCACATAACTAATAACATAAACAAAGCTTTTATTTAATTACGCTTATTGCTCTGGAAGAAGAATGCTTTTGAAAGTTGCAACTTAAAATTTGCCTAAAATTGGGATATTTATCTGAAGTGAATAATAAAGGACACTCTCCAAACATTCCCCTTATATTTATATAAGTAAATGTGTGCTCATAAATATCATTAGTATGCACAAAGCAATCATAATTTCTAATTTTTGCAACAATCATTATCCTAATATTAAAAAACGTATGATGAATAAATTCATCTCATAACTGTTTTTCAGATTCAACTGGAATAGCTAACTTTACAAGAATATCAATACTGATGAAAGAAATATCAAAGATAAGTAACAAGGGACATAATCCTGCAATAAAAAGACCTAAAAGGACATTAAAGCCCAAGTAATTTATCTTGTTTATAAGACGTCTGCAAGTTTTGATTCAGCTATAAAATCTACAAGTCTGATAATTATTTTTAGGCCTAAAAAATGATATACTTAAATAGTATTTTTACATGAAAATACTTTAGATAAGTGGAATTATAATTTATAAGGTCAGAAAATATGATTAAAGACTAAACCATATTTCTAAACAACTGTATTAAATACTGGTTCTATCAAAAATAAATAGTTCAGTTGATTCTTTTCTAATATAATTATATTCTTTGAAATCTTTCCTTGAGTTTATACATTTACAAATTAAAGCATATAAATGACTAAGTATTTGCTATACTTATAAATCTAAGAATCAGCGATAATCAGTCATTGAGAAGTGAAATGTTGTGAACTGAGAATCGATGTTATGTCTAAGTATCAATTCTCAGGGTCAATTTTGCCCACCACTAATATTTGACTTTAACAAGAAGGTTTAAATTATTTGACCAAAGGTGAAACAATAATAAACAAGTGCCCTACATTTGCACAATTGTTACCTAATTTTTTTAATTTCCCAGGAAGGTATGCCCCCTACAAACTGACTTTCCTACAGACACTCTGGGCATTTTAAGCCCTCGGCTCATACACTACACATCATGAAAACCTGAAATTAATAAGGTTTTCATTCCCATTTCCTTATTTTAACTAGCCCATGACAATATTGCCCATTCTTGTCTCTTGCTAAGAATTTTCAATAACTGCACATGACATCCCACTTACTCCTGATAAATAAATATATGATAGAATGTCACCATAGGGTAAAAGTCTGGGTTGACTGAGCTCATTAGTAGAGTATGAGTATAGAAAAATATGACAAGGAAAGAAAACAGTAATAAACACCTGTGCTCCTTAATTCTAGTCCAAGAGTAAGGCCGAATGAACTCATGCAAAGTGGATGCATAAGCATACTTCCACCAAGCCTTTGGGCTGACCTTCAGGCTGATGTTAGGTCTATACTTGCGATATCGTTGATTGATACGCATTAGCTGGAAGGAATCGTTCAGGATGATCAGGTTTAAGAACTGAAAAAGAAAACAAAGCAAGTTTGATTTAAAGAATAAAATAAGCACTTCAGAAAACCTTTTTATATAAACTGTTTGGAAATCTGGACTACAAATAACTATGGGTTAGGAAATTCATCTATAAATATTTTATTCATTTCATGCTCAAGTTTTCAGGTGTGTACTCACTTTAACATTTGGAAAAGATGTAACAGGCCATTCATTGTATGATTGGGAAAAGGCACATTTCCTCATCAAACCCTTATGAAACTGTGTACCAGGTTTAGACGAAGAAAATAATTGTGAGAATAATAGGATGTGAGCACCTATTAGGCAGGCATCTTGCATGCTTGTGAGAACAATAGGGTTTGAGCACCTATTAGGCAGGCATCTTGCATGCTTTCCTAAAAGCTGGTTTCAACGTTGACCCTCTGGTCCTCTGTCTGTCGGGAATCTTATAGATTGTAAATTCTATTATGCCAGCATTCTAAAAATTGTATATTTAGTGTTGCCTCTGTATGAAACTGTCTGTTTAAGCGATGGACCAGCCAATGGGTGTTGGAACATCTTTATCAATTTGTTTATTTTTGTCAAACTTGATATAAAAGTTCCGCTGACCTCTTCCTTAAACTGACCTGGTGTCTAGAGACAAGAATTTCCATCTCCTCAACAGTAAAGTCTATGAAGAGTTTTGGCAACGTGAAGCTGTTATCTGTGTTGATGATGAGACGAGCTGTGGCTGCCACTGGTTCCATAACTGGAGAGATCATATTGAGAAGAATCAGTCATTATTTATTGATACATAAACATTATAACAAAACATAAACAGATCAGCTTAATTTGTAGAAGAACCAATAATCATAGATTAATTAAGGCGAGGTACATCTCATTCTTACATGTGGGATGCTTATAAAGGATGAATGAAATTAATCATAGCAAAAAGTATTTTGTTAACAGTTAGGGTTGACTACTTAATAGAATAGAAAAAGTGAATGTGTTTGACTATGTAATGCATAATTTATCATATCAATTTTTGACGTTTTAGAATACTCTTTAACAAACCTTAAATACAAACACTTACTAAAGTCAAGTTCCTCTTCAAATATGCTGTGTGAGTCTATGGCTATCCTCAAAACATTCTAAGAAAAACAAAAAAGGAGGACATTTTAGAAAACATGATTGTTTTAATGTACACAGATTTAACTTTACAAATACCTGCTTTAAAGTTATGTCAATAAAAAATGAACCAAATAAAACTTAATGTCGCATCATCTTTCAAATAAGTTTTAAAAAAGTTTTGATTGCAGACTGACTTATTATTTAAAAGTGTAATCCTTCTAAAGTGAATTCAACAAACATATAAACCTGATTTTCTCATAAATGTGTGACATTTTTTTTATTGTATTTGAAGTACAATAATATAATGAGAGCCATTCAATCACCAAAAGAAACTGTAATTGATAACTGCTCTGAACAAGGGCATACTAAAAGACATGTGACACTCATGTAAAGAAACTCATTAGAATGCAGATTATCTGGAGTCATGATTGATTAAAGATAATCAATTTACCTCAATGACTCTGTGTTTGAAACGAAGTACAAATAAAGAGTCATTGAGGTAAATTGATTATCTTTAGTGCAATATTAGGTAAGCTATGTGAAATACATAAAAGTATCTACCCTCCACCCATCAGTGTTGAGTCTTGACTTGAGCAGATGTTGGTCTGACACGTACGGTGTCCAATACACAGAGAGCTCATCCATCTTCAGAAGCTGATGAGTAGAAATAAAATATATAAAAATGATCGTGGAGATGCAATTGCATGAAGTTTAGAGGTAAACAATGAGTTAAATAAATATCCCTCTGTATTTCAATTCCCTGAACAGTTTAGTTCCAGAGGTACAAGCTAGATACATTGGATTTGGAGAGAACAGTCTTCCTCAGTTGTGCCATTTCACATTTTTAATACAAACTAGATGGTCTCAGGTTCTCTCTGATCTTCTGACACTTTCCATTCTCTTGGTTGATCTCAATCTCTGTCTTTTTATTTTACGAAACAATTCTAGAGAAGGTGCACCTAACCATATTGGAGCAATGTGCTGCACAAAAATCTACACCTATAGATGAAGCAAAGATGCCCCTTAAGCAAACAATATCTATATTTCTCCTGTCCTCGTCTACTGAGACTCTATTGTGTAGAAACATAAAATTGTATGCAAATCAATTGATACCTTAAGTGGGTTCATAGGGGCTCTCAATCTGTCTGGTTAAATAAAAAGTAATCTATAATAAACAGTAACCATGAATTTGCAAACCATTTAACTTTGCTGATGATTAAACTTAATGCAAAGAAATAAAAAGAAGCCAACTCACTTTATGCATAATATGGATAGTACCATCAGGTGGTCCTTTAGGTTCCCAGAGAGAGTTGGTTGTGCAGACTGTCAGTTGTTTGAGCATGAGACCACAGGCAAAGGCATGGTCACCATGAGTCACGGTGTCCTCATAACGGACATGAATATGTCTCACAGAAATCTGAGTGGAATATTGATTGTAGACAAGTTAACACTATTTTTCTTTCCTTATTCAAGCCATAAAAAGGCACATCAAAACATGTTTGGTATTTTGTCAGATTAATTCATCCTCAAGGCTACAGGTGCTTTTCCCATATATATCTTTAATCAAATATGCTTTCCCCCCTTACCACACCCTCCATTTTCAATGGTCAACTTAATTCAACACCAGTTATTTTAAAGAGGGATCCAGCATGCAAGACTTGTAGTAACACTGTTACCCTAAAGACATACTGCAAACTGCTCATGTATTAACATTCTCTGATAGGGCTAGGTTTGCATTGATAATGAAATCTCTTTCACATGTGCAGTAAGCACAGACACTATGTACCACAACAGCCTCTTTCTACAAATTTTTAATTATAAAATTGTGTATACTTCCAGTTTTAAACAACAGACTTTTCACACCCAGTCCATCACCTTAACCACTCTGCCATTGCACAAACTTGAGACCAGTATGAAAGTGTGATCCTTCCCTAAATAAAAACCACAAAAAGTATTAGCAGTTTGTGTAAAAGCTTCATACCTGTAGCCTATCTACAAGACTCATGGAAAGTTTCTCCACCAGGCTGGGATTGCTGCCGTCATCCACTGAAAACAAGAAAAGAAATCACATTTAAGGCAATGACCAAAGCAAAAAACAAGATAAAAATATGGCATCTTAGGATTTGAGTGGGTTAAGAACGGATCAATGTTATTATCAACCTTCATAGTCTTTTCCATGCTACATGGGTTATAATGAAATGAGGGTCCTCCATGAGTCACAGTCCTGAGCATGTCTCTTTCCAGGTTCCAAGGTCCTGAACCCGCTGTCTGTCTGCCTTCTCTTCTCTCAATGTATCTGAATCCTTGCAGCCTGCCACGCTGCAGGAAGACAGTGATTATTCTAAAATCCCTAATGGGCAGATCCACACATACAACAAATTATTGACATCTCATTCCTGTGATGCCTATCTTCGAAGAGGTCCAGGTTTCAGTTCCATATAGAGAATGGTCTGCACACAGGTCCTATGTGTCTCACCTTTCACATTCAGTGACATTGCCCTTGATCAAAGCAGGGGAAGGAGGTCTCTGCATTTCTTCCAGCCACGGCTAACCATTGTGATTGAGCTAAATTCTTCTCCGTCTTCTGCATGTCTCTAAGGTAGCAGAACTTGTCCACCACCTTGAGATTTTTTCAGGCAAAGTTGACTTGATTTGGAATAGGGGGTAGTTTGTCATGTGGCGTGTCACCACTACACAATGGGGCAGATTCACAAAGGGTCACATGCTCTAGGTAAATTCAAATCTGCCAATACCTGAGCTGTGTTCACTGACCATGACCAATTAGCACGACGCTCGTGGTCACATGTTGTAGTTTTTCAGGCTCGTGAATCAGCCCCATTACCTTAGTAATTTGCCATGTCTATCCATCTTCAGTAAAAATGAAACTTAAACAAATTTTGTTAAAAACCTTTTGTTTGATAACTTGTTTTTTTGTAAATGGCTTAACTGTCATCGCTTTTGCTCTATAATATAATAAATTTTTAAAAAGGGGTACTGTGCATGGTGCTTGAGGAAAATTATTTGTTTTTTTAAAGCAAACATTCTAAGAAACGTGCACACATTAAAACAAATTTATTCACATAAAAATGTACACCAAAACTCTAAGAAATGAAAAAAAAAAAAAAAAAAAAACAACTTGTACTAACCAGCTCCACCTTGAGCAGACTGCTGTATAGAGGCAAGGAGTTCTCTCTTGACTGCATTGGCCATTGCCTTCTCTCTTTCTGGGTCATAGTGGCGGTCAGTGATGGGTCCAGCCAGCACATAGACATTTTCTATCTCCACATTGATGTCTGCTGAGAATAGTTGCGTCCATGGGATCTCAATCTTCAAACGGCCTGTGGGTAGAAAGAGCAGCAAATATATTATGTCACAAAATTATTGTTAAAAAAAGTTATTACACTGTCATTAAAGCTTAACAGAAGAAGCTCAAGATCCATTGTGTTGATTACAAGCACACTACTAGCTAGAGGCAAATAGTACATACCTAACTAATTTGTTATCTATATTTTTTTTACATGAATTCGGCAAAAGTTCATATTACCATCAACTGGTTTTGCCAAATTGTATATTGATTTGACATTGTATTGACATACGGTTTTATATTTGTACCACATATATACCTGTCTAATTCTCGCTAACTTTTGGTAACACTTTGTTGTCAAAATAATTTCGGACCTCACTTGTCAATGATGAATATCAAAATATTGCAAACTATTTTTCAAAATGTTCATAAATTGTATCAATTTTGTTAAAGTCGGTGTGTTTGATGTGATTAAAATATAATCACAAATATAAACCAAAATAACATAATTAATTTACAAAGTATGTCGAACTTTTGTTTTCGACACATATTCTTTAAAATGTAAACATGAAACATTATCGTTGATACAAAAAATGTCGATACAATGATCGAGGAAAGGCTGACAAAAACTATTAAAACTAACCTAGTATTCCTGTCGCCATAAAGTGGTAATCAGAGGACAAAACAATTTTGTGACAATGTTATTCAAAGAAGCATTGCATTCCAACATTGTGTTAAAATAATACATTTTTATATAATTTACACAATAATTTAAATTAAAGTTACACTTTTAAAAAAGAAAAAAAGAATTAAGGTCGCGAACAATTATCTTGAACATTGATTATGGATCTTAGTGCACTTTGTGTATGTGTACCATTCAACTTGTTACACACTGAGCTGTACAATTTTAATGATTGGCAGATATGTTCGTTTCAAACGAATGGTTTAAGTTTTGACAACGAATTTGTATCTTAATTCTGAAAGAATGAAACTGCAATGAAATATAACTATTTTGTAAAATATTATCCAAGTAATGATTGATGGCAGGACATGGGGACCTCTTTATTTGACCAGTAATAAAAGCATATAGCAGTGTCATGCAAATGAGTACTCACCCATGAAATGGTGTAATTCTAACGAATATACCGCTGGTCAATGA
>JAUUEB010312342.1:0-12794 GCA_032362205.1 Clione limacina
GTCATAACCGAGTCCAGTATTTACATGATTGTTGAGTGTCATAACCGAGTCCAGTATTTACATGATTGTTGAGTGTCATAACCGAGTCCAGTATTTACATGATTGTTGAGTGTCCTAACCGAGTCCAGTATTTACATGATTGTTGAGTGTCACAACCGAGTCCAGTATTTACATGATTGTTAAGGCTTAAACTAATGATCTTCTAGGGTCTGAGATAGAAATGTCACTGGTCAAAGTAACTCTACTCATTCCATCTTTTCTCTTGACTAGGTTGATATCGGTGCATCTTTTGTATGATATTCGAGAGGACAATGATTCAAATCTACCAGTGTTTCATGTTGCTATTACACTCCCCTGCTTTTGTTCATAACGCTAAGTTGACCTGGTCTTTCATAAAGCCTTATAGAATTGCAAATGGCGTAAACCACATAGACAAAGCTTTGTTATATTTCAGTAATAACGATTAAATCATTTTTATCAACGTTTTAAATATAAACTTCAAAAAACGACATAAATGTATCGATATCTAAATACGGAATGGGAGTCGAGAATAGAATTTTATCGATCTATCACAGAATAAAACAGTAATGAATGAGTCTACCCAACATACCAGAAATGCTACAAGCGACCCCAGTTCTGGCTACAAGCGACATCAGTTTACATCAGACGTTGCACAATTAAACACCCACTGTCATCGTGACAATAAATTAATCATCAAACTGTAAAGTAAAATGGACGCTTTTTCTATTACTACTCGATTTAGCTTGACAAATTCAAACAATTCAAATACTGCCGAAGGCGGAATCTATTCATTCCATCTTGTTCACATTTCATTTATGGTTTTACTCAATCCATTAGGACATTAATGTTTTTAAATGCTGAGTCTGTATAATTGACGTTAGTATTATGACGTTCACTTCATTATTATCGACGTTATTATCATTGATGTGATGTCATTATGATTAACCATGACGTCATTATAATATACTTTGAATGTGACATGTGACAAAGTGTGATTATTTCACAAGAGTTTAATTTTCGCAAAATTTCACAAGTTCTTGGAGCCGTGAGAATCGGCTGTGAGTTGTGAGTATGACAGAAATATTTTTAACATAGTTCTGTAAGAAATAACAATTAAAGGTCGGTCGATCACTTAGTTCATTATAGAAATAGCCGGAACTACTTGGTCCATGGTACGGATATTTGCAAAACGTTTTGTATCTGGAATGCTTGACTAAGAATTTATGTAAAATAATTTTAGTCTAAGAATTAACAATATCATGTCACGATTGGTTGATTGATGTAGATTGTTCAACACAAATTCAACTATTTTAAACTTAAATAAGAATACAAACAACGAAAATTAAGCGTGATAAAAACATCTGACCACAAAAATATTCGAACCCCACATCCTCCTGATGTATGTTGTCAGGGTGGATAGTTCTGTGAATAAACCGGTTTCTAGATTCATTAAAGACTTGGTTCATTTGATGATCAGTTAATGTAGCAGGATGTTCACTAAACAGATTGATTGATTGCTGCAATTACCATTGTCAACCATTGAGTTAATATTACATAAGACTTTCCTAAAGTTTGTCGACCCCTTAGTTGTGGTCAAGTGGTGGTCAAGTGGTGGTCACCTGTAACTAAGTTATTAGTAGTAACTCTTGTATCACATCTAAATTGTTGTTTCTGTATCACTCGATATAGAGTTATTTAAAACGATTACTGGCCGGGAATTCGATCAGCTGACGGCGGGAGAGCAGACAGAACTAACACAGACGTCACATTAGAACGCGTGGAGAGCAAGGGACATTACTCACTAGAAAGTATTTAAACTGATGTTTTGACATCATTCGAGTTAAAAGTGAACGAACAAAGGAGATACAACTGATGTAGATTAAAAAAACGAAAAAAGCACACATATGCATAAAGTTAATTTTGTTTAGATAAAAGAAACAATGTTTACCAAGTTCTAATGAAATGATAATTGGCCATTTTCATAATAATGAACAAGATTGTAAGTAACACCCTCATAAGGAGATAAAAAATCGTTGATTTAAAACGCGTGATTTGATTTTACCGTAAGACTTTACATCATTGCTTTGACACCAGAAACTTGGCGAATCTTAACATTTATCAACAGTTATTGACTTCTACAAGACATTTATCAGATGTGAGTTTTGTGAATTTCTTTTTTCTTGGAGTAAGACGAGATGAACCAAAACAATCCTCTTATTACGAGTATCAAGCAGAATAATTTGAGGCAGGTAAGTGGTCACTTGTCACTCAATTTTATGTCAAGCATTGGTAAGGGAAAGCAAAAAGAGTGCCAAATGGTGACATGTAAAACTAAAAGCATGGCATGATAAACTATAAAATCAACATTCTGCTTCCTTTTTATGTATTGATGACTACTTGAAAACATCACCAGTATATCCGACAAACTATTTGATACATCAAAATACATTAGTAACTTCATTGTTTTTCACCATTTTTATTATTGTCTTTTGACAGTCTCATGAATGTTTTTGGAAATAATTGATAATTTTTTGTCAGTGTGATTTGAATCAAATGATAGTAGAATTAAATACCATTCATGTTTGACCCTGGCCTCATTTTCATGTTCCCTATCACTACCTGGTGAACCCAGGCGGAATATATTGCGATCCCCCTACCGGGTCAAAAAATTGCTTTAAAATGCACTATTTAGCTTCTCTAATTCATACAATTTCGCCTCGCTATGCTCGGCTTGTTCCATCATTCCCGTACACTGTAACATTCATGATTTGTTTACATGCCCGTACCTAGGGGAGGGCACGGAGGGCAGCTCCCAGTCAACACAGCAGATCATGAGCATATGCTAGTCATATGGGTTTTAATAAGGTAGTGATATGGGGTCATCATAAGCTAAGGATACGGTGGTTTGCACGCCAAAATGATTCCTCATGATATGGGATTACCACATGCAATATGGGGTGTCCGTATCTACACATTATTGATACCATATACTATATGGGATTACCGTATCTATATTATATTCATACCATATATCATATGGGATGCCCGTATCTTTATCATGTTCTTAACATATATAATATGGGATGACCAGTTCTATATTATATCCATACCATATATAATATGGGATTACCGTATCTATACTATATTCATACCATATATAATATGGGATTACCGGATCTGTATTATATTCTTACCATATATAATATGGGATGACCGTATCTATACTATATTCATACCATATATAATATGGGATTACCGTATCTGTATTACATTCTTACCATATATAATATGGGATGACCGTATCTATACAATATTCATACCATATATCATATGGGATTACAGTATCTATATTATATTCATACCATATACAATATGGGATTACCATATCTGTATTATATTCTTACCAAATATAATATGGGATGACCGTATCTATACTATATTCATACCCTATATTATATGGGATTACTGTATCTATACAATATCCGAATCGTATATGATGTGGGAATACCGTATATGGTATAAAATACACTGTTATGTTTTAATGATGTATATTTTAGCAGTAGTTTACCATATATTTAGAGTATTCATCGTTATTTTACCACCCTTTTTGAAGGTAGTGTACCAGATATTTAACCTAACCACCATTGAAATAATTATTTACGGTATAGTACCATTACCAAAAATATTGTTATTATTATGTTAAAGCATTGCAGAAGGAGCTTTTGTGTTTGAAATACAAATTGATGAATAAAATGTGTGACGTAGAACATCCTATATTTTGAAAACTAACTTTCGGTCTACTGTTTTATTATTATGGTTTCTCTTCAATGCAATGGTCTAAATTATTGTCTTTTAGGTCTACGTCAGAAAACATTGACTTATACCTAGTGGCCGAGCGGGTTATAAAGTATAAAGATACCAACGACAATATCAAAACAAGGTTTGCAACCACACTTAAAACGAAATAAGTGTGCTTGACTTTGACTGAGAATGCTTGATATCGGTTTTGAACTGAATTCGACCAACTAGGTAGCACGCCAATTATCTTTTTGTTGTAGCCTGTATGAAGCGTACTATTTCTTTACAATCATTTTAAAAGAAATAAAACAGTTAGACCCCCTCCCCTCCCTTCACACACAATCAGTAAACTAACCAAAGTTGACTTCAATAGGGCTCTCAATACTTTGTAGAACCTGTTGTCAAACAATTAACCATATAGTTGATCACATTGAGGCGTGTAGCCAGGGGAACATGGAGGAATGCCCCCCCCCCCATTTGAGATCCAAAATGCTCTAAATTTGCACAATATTTAACTTATCTCAAAAATGTCGGAAGCTTCGCGGCCATTGCTTTGATAATATGCTATAAAGTGGTCTAAATTTGCATCATTTAAAAAAAAATCATCTCAAACATTTTGGCCGCTTCGCGGCCATTGCTTAAATAATATCCAATGTTGCCCCCCCCCATTTCAAAACCCTGGCTACGCACACGTCTAGATTAGCCTACCCTCCCAGCTCAACCCGAAGTAGTCCTGAGATTTCGTCAACCTGCCCACAACAGCCTCATTTGATACTTCACAAAAGGTCAAAAAATCAACATAAACAATGGCCGAATATCAATAATGCCAAAAGAATCAGGGTTTATATTTACACATAATAAATATGAACAACTATGAACATCGTGACAACATAACAACAATATGTAAAAATGTGTAAAAAGAGATAACAATATAGGGGAAATTAAAAAAGGATACCAAAAAGTATAAAATTATGCAAAACGAATATGTTCAGGATCATTGTATTGATCATTGTATTCATGAAGACATTGAATGAATTGTATTTATATATTTATATATACAATTCACAGTTATGCATGTATATATATATACAATACACATTTATACATTATATGTATACAATCATAGATATAAACATAAACTCTGAGGTAGTTCCAAGTGTCAGATCTAAGTCTCCAAGTGACCAAATATCCCCTAGTGGTCAGCACTTGGTCAGTGCCCAGTATTAAACTTTGTCAATTATTGGATGTCCATCTGTTAAATACTTTTTATCAATAACTATCAACCCCTAATTGAAAATTAATCCTTGATATTTTTGTAACTTTTTTGTAACTCCAACAAGGAGAAAGTTTCCGACCGTCAAACTCATCAAACGTGGCCATGTCTGGGTGTCACAGTACCTCTTCGTCGGCACTTGAATTCTACATTAACAAATATCATATAATTCCACCCTTAGTTTCAGAGCTACAAAGTAGTGATCTTCAAAGTCGTATTCTAAAAAATATGATTTTAATAAAGATGAATGGCATTTCAATAATAAATGCCGATAGTGTATGCATAAACTCTTTACCGTTGTTTATCGTGATTTGTTTTGCTGGCTTTAAACGTATTCATATATAACACATTATCGCTCATCTTTCCAAAGTAAACTCTGATCTTAAAATAACTGTTCACAATATGTTTTCGTAAATTATACAAAAGAGCAGAGGTTATTTGTAGGAAATATATGACAAGTGTTTCAGCGAAGGGTCAATAAACTAACCGGAACAATTATGCTCTGAGAAATAGCAAAAAAAGTGAATTATATTATTCATAGGCAAAGATAATCAAGAGCAGAATGCTTGACCGAATTACGCTTTCAATTCCTTTTTAAGTGAGGTGTTGAAGTTCAGATTATTATTAATCTTCTACAAATGAAACAATCATAATAGGGAGTGAAGTAGTGGTGTCCCCCGAAGCCCCTACTGATTAAAGCAAAATATTTCTTCGTTTTAAAGGCGACCGCTGTTATGAAAGGGACCCGTCTTTATCTTGCGTGGCCTCAATTCTTTACGGTTTGACACTTGTAAAATGAATAATATTGTTTCTATGCCAGATTTGTGTGATATATTGTCTTGAAAAGTAAATATCCTAATGAACCATTCAAGAAGTGAGTGATTTGTGTGAGATATTGTCTTGAAAAGTAAATATCCTAATGAACCATTCAAGAAGAAAACCTTATATCTCCATAATCAAATGTGATTTAAAGTCGTTCTTGACATATGCCAATCTGGCAACACTGTCCATCTTTTATAAGTTTGTACTAGCTACCGCTTTGCATGTTGGTGTTGTCATAATAACTTTAAATGCTGTCTGATGACGATATGAACCAGAAAAGATCAGATTAGCTGTGTTGATGATACTTCAAGTTACAATGTCTTTTTCAAACAGCAACGAGAAGGACATGCTAGAATAACCTTAACAAAATGTCATCCAGTTATCTTAAGCATAATTACGTCAGTGGCAGGAAGTAATCTCTTGACTTAATTTTGTCTTGACCGCGAACACTATTTTCTTGATAAAGATATTTCCAAAAAGATAAAAACCTTTCAAAAATGTCATATCGATATAAAAGACAACACAATCTAAAACAGGCTACCGAAGTGCAGGGTTTCAGATTTGGAAAAAAATGTCCCGTATTCTTCAAGATGATAGTTAATTCCGCTAAAATAGATTTACAGTTGTCTTATTTGTCTATATTTCAATGTTTCTCCTTCATTCAGGCCACATATCAAGACAAGCATATCTCAACTGTGCAGAAGTCAACGTACCATTATGTTCAACTCACAACCAAAATGTCACAAATATCGTCGAATATGACGTCACAAATTCCTTCCAGAATGCCCTACTGTCTGGCTTATAACATCCATATCATAAGTGAACTCTCACATAAGAACATACTCCCAAAGAAGCACTCAAAATATTCCTTCTGTTTTGCCCTAGATACTAAACTCGACATCTACCCTTCATCTCGTGTTTGACGAACCTCTTTAGACGTCTCTGCCATTTGTCCTTCCAACGTATGACGGAAGTGCCACGATCTATGACGATCCCTGATCGGTCCTTGTCGTCTTGCCGAACTTTGCCGACCACAAGGTAACGACGATCTATTCTGAACTTTGGACACTTGCACTTGAGGTCTTGTACCGAGACCCAGAGATTCTGATATGAGTTCTGAGTACGACGTGTCACACGTCCATTGGCTCCTTTGGGGTAGGAAGTGGTAATTTCAGCTGTGAAACGGACCCAATCGCTCTGTTTTTCTTTGGAAATGATTCTTACAAGGTAAGCTGGGGAAGGAAAAAAGAGGTTCATGTATTTGCTTGAATATAAATGGTAAATAAACAAGAAGAAAACCACAACTAAAGACATAAACCACGGTCAATGACAAATTCAGGGTGAAACACATGCAACTTGCAGAATATTCAAAAAACGCTCAAAAGAAATCAAACAAATCCATAACTGTTTTCTTGTCATTACAAATTGTTACCTCGCCAAGAATTTTGAAATATCATGTACGCAAATGAAACCTTTGATGAATAAATATTGACATTGTGTCATGTTTTTAACTGTGTCATATGTTTTTACCTATTATCCTGACAGAGTGACGAATAGATAATGCCAGTCTTCAGCAACAATATGAAGGAAAAAAATCCCTTGTTAATAAACAAGTGCTAAGGGACTTTATCTTTCTTTTTCATACTATGATAATTGAAGAGATTTCATGTTTAATCTAACTATATATTCTGCGCTTAAAACTCAAGTGAATGTTTCAGTATTTTGAAGTTTCATGTTTCTGTTGCTTCCTAAGAGGAAGAAAATCTGAGATATAAAAATGTGATATGAATTGACGCATGAGAAAAAGACGGTCATGGAATCAATACCTACTCGGGCACAAGGAACTCCTGAATTCGAGATAAATAGTCTTGAATAAGGCCTCACTTTGTCATATGTGAATGCCCCTTTTCCAATATGGATGTCCAGACGCCGGAAGTGATAACGTTTTGCAGACAAGTGGCAGAACTTGGAGATATTGGCAGACGCTGTCTATTGAAGACACGTGTGTATGACAGGCATGTCCCAATATGCCCCTAGGCTGGAACTGATTGGTACTAGAGACTAGAGAAGGTTGTCATCAGTCTACTTAGGCTATTCACTCAATAGACATTGGTCAGAGGTCACTCAGAAGCAAGTGGTCAAGCGTGAGGCAGTGCTGTGAGTTTTTAATTTCCTTTACTTGATAAGTACCATGGTCAGTACGAGTTTGGGATCGGATATAAAAAGCAATGCCACAACAGATAACAAAGTATTAAACCTATTATCGAAAGAAATCCGAGTTTTTATTACTGTGCCATCACCCTAGGGTAATTCTTGTTATTGTTCAAACTTATTACGTATGTGGATGTTACCTGCGTCACAGATTGGTCAAGAATGGGCCTGGATAATAGAAAAATGTGACTGTTTCTCTCCAATCTCCTCTACGAAGCATCATGGGCTTTTTTTTTTACCAAATTACAGCGCGTTAAACCACTTTAGTTATAATAAAACAAATGTTATTGATGCCACATAATATTGTACCAATATTATACCTTATCCGGGAAAGTGTGCAAAGCTTGATGTTTTTTTTTTAAATGTATAAATGTGTGAAGTAAGTTTGAGTTTTCTTTAGTTATTTCCGGAATACATCTAAAAAAATCAGAAATCGTACCCTTGTTACGCCAAAAAACAACAGTTTTAACCAACAAAACACAAACCAAACTCTGGGGATATTATTCCATGATCATTTAGAATAAATATATCTGTTATGCATTATGTTAGTACGCACAGGCACATTTTAAGCTTCTTGGAAGTATACAAGGAAGCATTCTCTCTCATTCCTTACATTTAAGACAAGTTAGAAATTTGTTGAGTTTTGATCACAAGGAAACACATCAGTGTTTTTACTACTTCGGGTACATCTTCTTTTCCATTAACACTTTCTACAAATCTCAAATTTGCTTTCTATCAACGATTGCGCTAATTATAGATAACTTAGCTTTTGAAAAACGCACACACCTGATTTTATTGCATGCCCATTAAAACGCCTTAGCGTTATAGCAAACTTCTATCAAATCATTATATAAAGCGTAATGGAGGTTTAATATTTTAGATTAAGAAAAAAAATGAACTATTAAATAGGCGTATATCAAAGGTGTGGTAACTTTATGTAACTGATATATGAATTAACATCTGAAATCAAAGTAAATTGTGAACACTTTTTTGAGAGTTAAAAATTCAACCGATAACTTTATATTTAGAAATAAAATAAAAGTCGCTCCAGTTTCTGAGAGTCAAAAATGTAACAAAGATGAAATAGAAAAACAAGGCAAGGAAAATTAATGAGGAACATACATACAGAACAACAATACGTGAAGTGTAAATGAACAAATCTTGTAAAGACCTAAGATACACAACAAAAGATGGATGGCGATGACGCAAACACAAGACTACAATCCATCTAAGATAAAGAAGTTTTAGTTAAAGAGTATCAAACAAGTTTTTTTTAAATAACGCTTATATCTGAGAGAGAGAGTAAATTACAATTAACAAAGCCTTTAAGAAGGCCATTTATGTTGGAGAATATCTTCGAATTTATAAAGTACTTTGTATCCCTCAATGTTAGATTATCTTAGTCAAGGCTTAAGCTCTCCATAATGAGTCTGTCACAAAAATGGAGCCAAGTTGGCTTTGTGTAATGACTGTTTTAGATGGATTTGAGAATGAGAGTAAAGATAGCTGACAATGCATTTATTTTATACATTATTCAAATATTGAGAGAGGGAGGGAGGAAGAAATAGAGAGAGGGAGTAATATTGTTAGTAAGACAGGTGTTATTATAAGGACATGAAAATGTCATTAACTTTCATTTTAACAAATATGAGTTATAAGTCTAAAATATGATACACAAAATCTCTAACCGAATCTTAATGTTTCTAACATAAAATTTACCGCAGAAAGGTTGGTATAGAAAAGTGAGTAGATATTTGTACAATGTTTCAAATTTGATTTGACAAAAAATGAGTACATTTTCAACGAAATAAACGTAGTCGGAATACTGATTTTGAGTAAAAGTTTCCTGTTGTTGTTTTTTTAAAACATGTTTGTGCTTCTTGAAAGAATAAGACCCTCTTTGACTGCGGCGATACTAAATTTAAAACTAGTTATGTAGTTGGTACCTCCCTTCGTTATAATGGTGGACGCTATCGCTTTAATTAGTTACGTATGTTTAGATTGTCGATTCACAGTGAGTTTAGGTTCGACTTTTTGCTTTTATGTTTACAAAATAAATTCACTTTAACAAATTGGTTATAACACTTTCACCAATAAAACCTATCTCTGGATGAAATAATGTTTGGGCCGAATGTAACTGGCATGATGTATAACATGATAGGGTTCACTGTATAAAGCAGTGAATATGGGGCTCTGTAGCTCACTGTATAAAGCAGTGAATATGGGGCTCTGTAGCTCACTGTATAAAGCAGTGAATATGGGGCTCTGTAGCTAACTGTATAAAGCAGTGAATATGGGGCTCTGTAGCTCAGTACGTAGCGCATCTGTTTATCACACGGATATCCATGGTTTGATTCCCATGATGTGAAAATACATGTTTTTGTACATCGGTCTTTTGTCACTACACAAAATTCAGTCTTAGAATACCATCAGAGGGAGAGGACGTAGTGCTTGGGCAAACTACTACCATATTCAGGTTGAAGCATTCTGCTTTTTTACGTTGATGACAATTGTGAAGATGTTTGGGCTGATGAAACTGACAATGAAAATACAGCACACGATACAAATGTCATTAAAAAGACACAACAATAAGACTCACCATAATCTCGCCGACAAAACTTTAACTTGCTCAATCTACGTACACGTGACTTACAGTTGCCACATTGATCTGATTTATTATCTGTGAATAACAAATAGATATATGAATAATAACATAGTTACGAACAGTGTATACAATTGTTTGTTTCTTATGTTCGGTATATATAATGTCCAGACGGAGTCCTTTTAACTAGATTAAAGTAGTTTGGGGTTAGTGAAGGCTTAACACGCTCATTGTGTTTATAAATAGTATCACCTAGTAATATGATCATAAGTAGTTGATTGTCAACAATCTCGAACCATTCTTTTAGCAGAAGTTAGTTTGACCAAACTTTTTGTATCTGTTTGCTTTTCTGAAGTTTGTGAGTTGTACCCATCTGCTAGCATTTCCTGTACTGTTACGTTGTAAAGAGAAGCGAAACCTCACTGGACTTTGTGGAATGTTCTATTCTACAACTTATCAAAAACAGGTCTAGAGCAGGATTCGAACCAGAACACTTGCTTCACAGACAGTCCGGCTAATCTAGAGAAGCCGATGTAAAATGAGGCTTGAATTATAGTTTTGTAAATACATTAGTTTTAGATGCTTATTACAGTAAACATAAAGGAGGTTACAGTTCAGGAGTGTCAGAAGATGAGTAGAACTCTCCAGCTTAAGAAATTAAACAGCTCCGAAAGCTTTGGTCAAACTAACTGATGAGAAGTAACATGACAAATATGGAAAATGCCGCAGGATGGTGTCATACTTAATTATGAGACATTTGACCGTAGTGGTAGTACAAAACATTTTACTTCAACTCCGTAAATAAAACTTAAAAAGTATAACCAATTACCTGTACTGGAAATGTTCTAATTCGCGTGCGCCTATTTCAAATTTAAAAACAAATTAAGGAAGACCTTCATAGAGTAGCCAAAACTAAAACAACCATGACATGTTTTGTTTATTTGATGAACAACCACAAACTAAGATATCAGACGCTCAATCTTTAATTACCACTTATTTAATAGTGAATATAGGTAGCCTAGCCGTAGGTAATTCTCATTTACGATTTACCTACACACACTCAGCAGGGGGTTACTCCCCATGTCGACAGTGAGTCTGGTAGTCAACGACGCTATCGTAATTACAGTAGAACATTTCTTTTATTGCTATCTAAATTATATACCACAATGATGAACTGTTTTGATACATCTGACAACATCTCTCTCATCTTTATACAAGTCTCAAGGTATAGCATATTTACAGTCTGTTTTACTTACACAAATTAGCACGAAGATTTCTAAAGTGTGTGTTTAAAAAAGAAAGCTCATCCTTACACATGTTACCTGCTGTTTAATGTTGCTTTATGACGGGAATAAATAGATTATGGTATGTATACCTACTTCCTTTTAACATTTGAAATAACAGAGGTCATCATGAGGTCAGATGGCAGCAACCGTTTGGGTGGTGGGAAGTACCTATACATTAATACATTGGAGTGGGGTCATTAACTTAAATTTGGTTTAAAGTTGTCTAGTTTTTACGAAGTAAACCAAAAACATAAAACACATATGGCAAAACACTCAATGTAGCAATAACCCTGACAAAAAATGATTACTAAATAAATTGAGCAAGACATTTTAGATAGTCACTTGCAGAGGCTTTATGCATATTTCAGGTTCTTAAATCTGAATATGAGTTCACAGCGTGTTTTTAAAATAAAAAAGAACATATATAAACAACTCAATAAGGGGCAGAAAAAACATTTCTGAATTAAAAAATTCAACATTGTATACACGTTCTAATTTATCTTCCAAAATAAAAGAGATCCGAGAAAATATTACTCAAGTTATCGTGTAACAGACACACAGACAGACAAGAAGAAAATATACCACTACACAATTTAGTTGTTGAAGTGGGAAAATGTACATAATGTTTCATTAGAGTCATATTAATGCTGTTGAAATTATTTTTGTTATGAACCGGTGTATAATATTAGATTAAGAAAGAGAGAGAAAAGGAGAGAAAGGGAGAGAGAGAGAGAGAGAAAGAAAGAAAGAGAGAGAGAGAGAGAGAGAGAGAGAGAGAGAG
>JAUUEB010312453.1:0-12794 GCA_032362205.1 Clione limacina
ATAAAGTGTGAAAATTTCATGCTTTTATCACAAAGTGCACGCACTACCTGAAAATTGGTTTATATCGACTAGACTATAAGTGAAGAATTATTAGTATCATCTTTCATATAACACGTGTTTTTTAAAGAATAGTAATGTTGATTTTTTGACGAAATCACAAATTGCATATGCAAACAAGAAATTATCGAAGCCGCCCAAAAAGAAAACATTTATTACTTATGTGCTTTAAGGTGATATCGTTAAACACAATTGATATGTATTTAATTAATCTGATGGTCTTATAAGTAGCACGTGTACTTCTTGAAATAATAAGCAAGCTTGCAAGTTAATTATTCCATGAAGTACAAATGCCACTTATGAGACCCTTAGACATTGGTACGATGTGGTTTCGTTTTGAAAGTCGTGTAGCTAATTGTATCATCATTCTATTCTTGATTACCAAAACTCTGATATTAATTTTAGATAGTTTTCCAAAAGTCGGAAAATGATTGACGATATTTTCCGCTTTCCTTGTCGTCGCTAGTGACGATTCGAGGCAATAAAGCATGCACAATCATCATGATTCCCTGTGTGTTCTGGGAATATAACTTCACGATTGAATACATTGAATTACTTAGAGAAAAACAACCTAGGGGTATAACAAAGCCTTCTTAACTTCAGTTTACATATTAAATACTATTATTAAAACTTCAATAATACATCGCTCTCGTAACAAACACTACATGTACTATAAGATACATAATTGTGAACAGTTATTATATGAGTTCGCGATTTATGAGTAGAAAATGGTCATGGATACATTAGGGTTGGATTGGTGATTATTCTGACAGTAGTTTGGTGTACATATTACAGTGTTAACAACCTATTATTAGTTGACCTTATAAGCTTTTAAAAAAACATGATTTCTGTCACTGTGTTTACTTTTTCAAAATTATATGTTGCGCAATCTTGGTTTTTAAAATAGTCTGATTCAGTGTTCTAATATCCCAACCTTAAATAACACGGTCCGACATTTAAATTTAATGTCAAAACGCTACCGGGAACGACAATATCGACGTTTCCATAACTTTAAGAAAACAAAGTCTGTAAGACGTAAAAACGGTTGCAGAACTTGATCTCGTATTTTGTTGATACAAGCTCTAAGGCAGTAGTATTCTCCAAAGCCAACGAAAATAACATTAGCATTGCATGAAATGTGTACAGGAAAGGCGGGTTTGTTTAGCAAGGCAAGTACTTTGAAAATTCAACTGTATTTCTGTGAGATTGCTGATTGTTTAATTGTTTAAAAATCAGTATAAATATGCAAACATTGACTATCCTCTTATTTCTTTTTTCATTTCATCAAATAAATAGCACTATAAAGAAAAGTAAAAATATGTGTATATGCACTTTATAATTTTATTTGTTTATAATTGATTTCACGTTCTTTTATAATTGCTAACCCTCAAGACTGAACGAACCAACTGAAAAAGAAATAAATCAACTTAGATTAGTGCTTAAATGAACTCTTGAGTAGATAGCACTGTAAAAATTTACATGGATGAATAGATAACGCTTAACGATGTTTTGTTGTTGCCATTTTTGTTCTTGTTGCTGTTGTTGTTTTTGTTACTCTGTTTTGTCTGCTGTTATTTTTGTTTCAAGTGTTTCTGTTCACTTGTTTTTTTAAGGTCTGAAAAATCGTCGTCCCAATACTTTTTTCCAGCTCCACTGATCATTCGGCGTGAAAGTGTGACACAACTGCATTTTGCACGCTAATGTTTGTTCAACTTTCGCAAGCACAAAAATAAGAGATTGAATAAGCAGTACTGAGGCGTCTTAATACTTTAGTAAATGGATAATCTTAATTACAATAAGACGTTTTTTAATGAAATAGAAATGAACGTCTGAATATGATTGAAATGTTTGAATTTTGTTTGAGATCTCTGGAAATTTTTGAAACAGTTAAGACATTATTTACACTTTTGAAGATATTTGAAATGTATGAAATCGTTTGAAATAAATAGAAATATTAAAAAAAAAAAATTCTTTACATTTTCTTGTATCATAGTTGTAAACTGGTCGAGTGAAAAACAACCAAGTTTCTGAAATTGAGTTGGCAAGGAAAGAAAATTGAATTCATGAACTGTGTCTTGTTAGTCAAAATCAATTTTTTGTTTTGTTTCAACTTAAAATTAAAAAAAACAAAACCTTTTAAGCCATATGCAAGCGTCTTGTTTTGGTCCTTAATTAAAGCTCTATATATAATGATATATGCGTTAACCATATGGATGGTGTTCAGTGTCATTATCACGTTAACTGAAAGCAGATTGCTTTTAATTTTTCATGGGAATTGACTGCTACTTGAAGTGGTGCTATGAGTGCTAAAAGCAAATATGTTTTGGAAAGCAATTAGTTAATAAACCATCGTCTCTTTCCAAAAAACAACTTAGTGTATGCATGAGGAAACATCATCCCAGACTTAATTGAGATCTGAAAATTATTTCTTTGTATCCAGTAAAGTCGGGAATGTACGGATGATTACGACTGGGGTCTACACAAATTCTAAGAACCATATACCAGTATCATTGCTTTTGGGAAAACTATTTCTTGTCTGTCTACTTCAACTCGTTAGTAAGCCACTTGATTATCACGACATTTTGTCACACAACGGGTTCTTGAGGCGTCTTCAAACTAGACTGATGAATTAGATAATAAGGTTGATCAGATTTTGTACAATGTTGGCTTTGTTAAGTAATAACGCCTCAATGATGGTTTAACATGAGCGGAATAGATTATCGGATTCAGTAAACAATCCTTGAAACTGACAGTAGTTTGGCTTGAAAAGTACTTCGTTTAATAAACCTATGACTCACATTTAGTTTCACAAAAGATGGTGCGCATGATGTCAATGATGTGAAATACAGA
The DNA here is from genome assembly GCA_032362205.1 of Clione limacina. Lineage (NCBI taxonomy): Eukaryota > Metazoa > Mollusca > Gastropoda > Pteropoda > Clionidae > Clione > Clione limacina. The sequence goes on from JAUUEB010312453.1 coordinate 2,908, forward strand.
GGAATATTACTCAAGCATGATCTTGTTTGGTTGTAAATGTATAATCAATATAAGTTGTATATGCCAAATGTCCACAATACAAGCTTTCAAAAAGCTTTCATCACGGATTAATGTATAATTTCATTTGACCACTTCGACCAATATTTTGAACGTTTCCTTCCATTACTTCATCGATCAGGGTAATCTAAGAACATCAAAGTTGAACGTTTCAAGATGCATGAAATTCTTTAACAATCTTTATGAAATTTGATGTTTCCTGCTTTTTTACAGGAATGAGAAAGGGAGCCATTAAATAAGCATATATGTCCCATGTCGTACCTACTTTGCCTCCATATTTCTGTCCATTCAACCAATTTGTTCATACGGACTATAACTTAATGCCCTTATTTATATTTGTAAAAGTTTGACGTAATGGTAAACAAACATATTATGTACCTGTTTTGAAATGCAAGTGTAAAGAATATGTACATTTAAGAGCCATTTAGCTACCATGTATAAATATAGTGTAATTTGTTATACTCTGTTCATGTCTGTATAACGATGTTTAAGTTAATGTACATATATTTTGTTTTTCGTTTTTTTGCCCCTATTTTTGTTAACCAACATTCTCAGTCAATAAAATTTAATTTAATTGAATTGTCGTGACTCAACTTAATTTGAAACAGGTATATTATTTAGGTAACGTAACATATTAAGGTAGAATCAGTTAAGACTTGTTTCACTTTTCGCCGAACTTTTATTGCAAACACATGTACAAAAAATCAGCTTGACTGCAAAGAGTACGTGTTACTCTAAAATTCCCATATTGTTTGCTAGCATAATTTCTGAGAGAATTTGTATCTATTAGTTGAACACCTGACACCAAAATTGGCTGGCAAATCTTTTTTGACATTTCCTTTCTGCGTTTGACTGTAATTTCAGATGATATAACACGTCAAAATCTGAATATTTTCTATCGATAAGTAGGTTATCATATCTTCCCTAGCCTTTGCAAAAGAAGTATAACTTAAACGGGCAGAAGTTATTATTACAAAATACACAACTCTTGTATATCACATCTGAAATTATATAAATGAGCCCTAAATAGATGGAACATTCTAAAAGGTTAATGTTTAGCAGCAATTTTTTTTGAAATATTCTTAGAATGAGCACCGGAATGGTTTATATGAATGCAAATTGGGAATTCATGTAAAGTATATATTTCATGGCCGAACAGCTTAATAACTACACTTTAATGGTCTAAAAATATATCAACATTGCTACTGCAGAAAATAACGAGAATTAGGTCTTTCTGACATTTCTTTTAGCTCTTTATTCAACACTGAGAGTTACGGTTACTTTCTTGTTCAATGTAAGCATATAATATATAAGCTCTGTGGTAATAGTTGCTTTCGTGCTGAACAAAACATACTTTGTGCGTCCATTTGCTAAATTAAATTTTGCTAGCGCCAAAACTCGAAATGGTGCAAACCTTTAAACTTAAAGTAAGCAACACCCTGTGTTTATTATCAATTTTCTGTACTTGAACAATCAAGAGCAAATTTATGTCTTTTTGATGAAATTCAAAATTGTGAGCACAAAAACGTGAAAACCTCATTGACAAAAATGTTTAATATAATTTTATGAGGACTTAGCATATTTCTTTATTTGCGACTTAATACAGAGTTTAAACATTTGAATGATACAAGATGAATTTTTTTTTTTTTACAATTGCTGTTATTTTATTCCTAAGTAGAACGTCTATATATTTAATGAATATGTCTATACAGTTTCAAAATCTTTGGAATACAAAAACGCCATTTCACCAATCTTTTATTAAAATGCTATTTATATACAGTTCTTATGAAACATTTATTTTTCCTAGCATGTCTTCGATTCTTGATCGTCAAACCCACAGTGCGGCACTTGAAATCTTACCTGATATCTTCAAGCTATTGAGATACCAATTTTAGCATATATATTTTGATTTTTGATTTTAAAAGAATATCGTTCAAGTTGATTAGATTAAACAAAGAGTGTATGATTACGCAGGTGTGTTGTTTTTAAAGTTTATGATTAAGAAGAATCTTTTGATTCATGAGTGTGGAGAAATGCTTATTATATACAATTCAAATTAAAAGTAAACCAACCATCTAAGGCTACCCAGGGTAGCCTTAGATTGTTGGTTTTATTTTAATTGAAATTTTATATGTTTTTAAAGTTTAAGTATAATTTACCAAACTCCTGAGATGGGTGTTTCTAAAATATAGGCTTTTAAAATAATATGAAGACAATAGGCCTGACTGTATTCAAAAGTCAGCATAAATTAATAGAAACATTGTTATCAGTTGCCAAATTATTTCAATAAGAACCAATATATCCCACGTAATTACATGTATGTGTTTAAGTCTTGAAAAAGTAAAAGCAAATTGAATAATAAAGTCGTGAAACGTCCATTTTTTTATAAAGGCAATCAATTTTTACAAACAAAATATAACTGTTTACGTCAGAGATGTACTAAGGTCATCAAATAACAAAAGATAATATTCCTACTTTTCAAGATACTGTAAAACGAGCACATTTTTGCAAATCACGAAAATTATCTTTCGCGAGGGAATATTTTTTGCGAATCCCAACCAGTCTTAAAATGGGATTGTCTTTGTATCGCGGTCTTGAACAATGATAGTAGTTTGTTCTTCACGCAAGCCACGGTGTACTGTCGCAGAGGAACTAAATTGTATTACTCGTACAAATACCTCTTTAATTAGTATATCTCTCTTAGTTCTTAACATAACCGCATGTGTAACGACTGTTAATTTTAGATTGTTACCTTTAACTGCCGTGGAGGATTTATTTCCGCGAATTGCATGTTTTTTCGTAAAATACGCGAAAATAAAGGGCTGGCGAAATTTACCATTTTTCAGTATTCAAACATAATTGTGCGTGTTTAGGTTTGCTCTTTCTTTTCAAGACACTTAAATTCCTTTTCGGCCAGCTTACATGTCTTAATTTTCTTGAAAGGCAGCAATTTCCACTTGCAGTTTTCACAATTCGTTTTCATAACTGCAATCTTGATGAAGCTGCAGATATATAATTCTGATAAATCTGGACTTGGATGTCAATCAAGGTTAGACTATAATCAAATCACGATCAAACTTGTGTAAAATCTTCATTTGAAAAAAATGAAACTAACCTTTTTACCCAAATTTTACTGTTTATATTTTCTACTGTACTTCAAATCACCTTACACATTCCGTGCCTTGTAATCTTAAATTTATAGATTTTGCAATAGTATAGACTACGCTACTTTCAAACATCGTATTAGTGAGTTTTTATTCGCTACTGTAGATATTAGCCAATAAACAGTAATTAACAAAATATATTGGCTTATAAGAACTTGATGCATTAAGCACAACAATTATACAACTTGTTGAATATCTTTATAATTTAACGTTGAATATGACAGTGAAACAAAATGTAGAAGCAAGAAAGTTATAACTTATATCTGGAAACCTTACTGTGTATACATCGGAAAACAAAGAAGCGTTAAGCACACATTTTTGAACAATAACGACATATCCAGTAAGAACAATATGATAAATTGTTGTTTTGGTCTGTTGTTTGTTAAAGTAATTTGTTTAGAGTAAGTGTTTTTGCTATATTCGTTTGACGATTGTGTCAGTTTTGCAATTTATTGAATTTCTTAGCACGGTAGAAAACAAACTAATTACATTAAGACAGCAAACTAAAGACTATTCAAATTAAATAGCCTCTGCTTTCTCTTTCCTTTCATTTTTCTTCATTTGTTACCGTTTTCTTTTTATTCCATCGCTTTAACCTCGAACGACGTCAACTGTAGTTGACTCAATTTTGCGTGAGTGTACTGCTTTTAACACACTCATTTTTTGCCCAACACATGTTTTTGCTTAACATATGTTTTATGCGTTAACACATTGGTGCATCCCATCGCCCAGGGAGCGGCAGCTATGCGTCTTCAGAATCACTCTTTTATTTAGACCGTCAGATTGTGACAGTTTTTTGTGGAACATTTTTGAATTTTGCTCGGATGGTACTCTGAGCAACCACCAGGGGATTATAAGCGTGCGGCTAGCACAGGAACCCTATATTTATCGTCCATCTCCGATAGGACTAGGTACATGATCCTGTCTACCAAGAGTTGGGGACATGCAAGTATTGATAATGAAATATGTTTGCACGAGCGGTATGCACTAACCACATATCAGGATAGCTTTACACATTTTATACCTTGAAAATGTGTCCATTTTGGGGGTCAACCCGCAACGTTTTCTTTCTAGATAATCGGCTTTAGAGATCAAATTTCGCTCAAAATTACGTTGTTAACGGACAACAAAGGCCATATTATGTACACAATTGCATTATGACAATTCTATTCCCAGTTGCCATTCTTGTGCATATTGTTATCATGTCTTAAAGGGAGTACTGTACATAAACCATGATTTGATGATTTCGACCTATATGTGTGTTATAATTTGTCACTAAAAGTGAGAAAAGACACTTTAATTTGATAATAACATATTTCATACCATACATTGGGTTTTTCCTTTCTGTGTAATGGCATACAGTATACTTCTTAATATACATTGAGGTCATACGTCATAAATAATTGGGCTAGGGCTAAATAGGGGTATTACGCTTTAAGCTTTGACTTCGTCATTCCCGTACTCAATGCGTGTTTTCCGTTATGTATTCCATCTTTCGTGACGTCATCACGCTATGTTTACATTAACAAAATCACATGGAGATATTTAGGTTTAAGTCTAGCGGTAAGTATATACGAACCTTGCCATTTCGGAGACCAAGTAGTTTTGTGTTTATTCTTGATAAAAAAGTAATGAAAGGTTATTTTAACAAAAGTCACACTTGGGCAAATCTTGTTATGGCATGAATTCAAGATGACCCATTTTCGGTTTATCTTGACAACTAAGGATCTCAACATATAGCCTATGATACCACTTTTTATACGTTTATTGATAAAAGGTTTTCATATCTGGTGTCAAATTTCGGTTTCAAGGTCATTTCAGAGGTCAATGTCATTTAGAGTCAAAATATATATTTAATATTAGCGACTTCGTCACGTCGGCGTTACCCGACTTCCTTCAAGAATTAGATCAAAAGAAAACGAAGTAGAAGGAGAAGAAGAAAGTATCAAAATATCAATCCCCGCTTTAATGTATACAAGTCATTACAAAATGATACTGACCTGCAAAACTGACATGAGCTACTTCAAAAGATATGTTATCTTCAGATTTGTAGTTCCTCTTGTTGTACTTAATCCGGAATTGGGTGTCATTTAGATCGAATATTATGGCATTTTTTACAAACATTGATCAAGTTTAACTTAAAGTCCGTCGGGTTTAAATAATTATAAATGTTTCACATGGCCTATTTTTACTGATTTCTTTGACAAACGCCCCTTTTGTAGCACCAGGAATGGTACCAATTTGGCATCATTGAGCAATTTTGTGTGTGCATTATTCCAAGAAGTAATGCGCATTGAGCATTTTCTGCTGACATGTTGAGGACCTGAATCACTCAGGCTTTTTCCTTGACGTCCTCCTGGAATAGTTTTGCATTATAATGGTTCTATTCATCGACAAACATAACGTCAGCATTGAAGCATGCCATTCTTAACATATGCATACAAGTGAAGTCCTATGGATTGTACTTGGAAATTGCTTCAATATCATGAGTTGTCATTTCTTAAGATGATGACAAAGTAAGCTTTTGATATAAGACTTGTCATTAGTATTCATGGTTCATCTTCTAACAGCCGACAACTTCATATTAATTTGATTGTAAATATACAGTGTGCTACCTTTTTTATTTAAATACAATATATTCAAACAATTCAAGAAATAATCATCAGTTGGTATGCATCAGTGCACGCAAACTTGTTTTTTTGTGATACATGCTTTCTGTTTATGGCAACAATTTGATTCTTATTTCTGATATAGATTGATTGTTTTGAAGTTAGGCTGCCCTGTTACAGTGGAGTACCACTTGTAACATTAAACGCTTCTCATGGTCCACTCTCTTATAAAAATCCTGCGATAATTTCTGTCCTTCCGACACAAATACCTTCCTAGTTCTGCATATTCTATTTTATGGAGCTTTCAAATTGTTTATACCGGGTGGATAAACTTATCAAGGTAACTGTATACAATTTATTTTGTAGAAATATTCAAAATTGTTGGCGTTGTGATGATTCAAACAAGCGGCTCGGTTTTTTTTATCCACCCGGTATTTATTATTATATATGCATATTATTTGTGTACACTCTATGAGAGCAAACTCTACTGATGTGCTTTAATTGTTTGGTGATGCAGCCCACCTGAAATACAAGCAAGTTAATTTCTTAGACTTTGGCGTTCGACTCCACATTTTCTGTCCATGTCAGTCGTGTTTTAAAGTGCCGTAACAATCTTACCACTACCAAACCATGTCGTCAACCTATGTAAATGTAAGAACTGACAGTAATATTTCAAAATGGTAGATAATGTGATAAAACGTTATTTTTTACAAAAGTCACACTTTGGCAACTCTTGTCATAGCAAATATTCAAGATGGCCACCTTCGATTTTCGGTTTATCTTAATATACCGTGCGAGGGATAAGTCATTTGACTCTTAATATCACCTCGCCGTGCCGAGTTATTTCAAACAGGCTCTTTTTAATCCTTTAACAAGGATGTTTAAAGCGGTGAGACGTAAATTTAAAAAAAGAGATTGTTCGTGATAACATTCTCGGTACGTTGTAGTGATAACATGTACAAACCATTACATATGCTAGATTTATAAATGTCACATAATGGAAAGATTATACTTAAGAGTTGGCTCTTTTAACTCATGCCAGGATAGCATAACGGTTAATGCCCTTCTCCAGCTATAGGAGAATGAAGTATTTTTTGGTCCGAATCCAACTCCTGGTAGACTTTTTCTGGTAATATTAACATGCAAATGTATCATCATAGCATTTGGGTTAATAAGAATGCTACATTTATTAGTTTTAGGCGGACATTTTTTATGTTATATGATTTTTTTAAAACCATTGAAATAACGACAAACATTGTTTTATTCATGTTAAAAAAGATTCTTACCTTATCGTTCGTTTGTTTTAACAAAAGCAGCATGGCTGGGATTTTTCAATGTGCGTGAATTCAAGATGGTCGCCGTGAAAACTACAAGTTAATCATTTGATTGTTTCTGGTCATATCTTTAGAATCCAAGACAAAACAAAAACAAAACACTAAAGAACAAGCAATTTGAAATAATAGATCAAGGTTAAATGTTGATTTCAATGTTAATTTAGAGGTAAAATATCAATTATGTAAGGCTTACATCTCATTGTTGACCTTGATATTGACCGTAAATGTGTTTGTTATGTCATAATCCCATTGAATGTTATCAAAAACATATACTGCGAAATATTTCGTTCACATATAGCGGTAGAAATAGAGAAAATATCAACTTTTTTCGCTAGATAAGAAACCACAAAAAAGTGTTTTTTCTCTTTACATATCGAGATATAATTCATATATTGTATACGTCAGCAAGTCAATACTTACCAATACTGCTCCCGATAAAGACTATAAGATTTTCAAATGTAGACCTCATTAAACGACAGAAAGTCTTCAATCATAAATCTGATCTTATCTTTAAATTTCGAAGGAAAGATAGGATTTCTGAATGATGACTTCCTGGTTCACTCTTATAAGAAAAGGAAATTATAGTTGGTAAAATGTCAAGAACGTGAAAACAATTTATTTTATATATTTTCATGAACAAGACTGGTGGACTTTTAATGCATACAAAATTGTTTTTAAAGAAAAATGATGACATAGGCTACATCAAAAGATATGTTATTTGGAGATTTCTAGTTTCCCTTGTTGTGCTAAATCCTCATTTTGATGTCATTTTGATCGAACCTTAAAACAGTTTTTTAGCAAGTATCAAGTTTGAACTTTATAATTTGTTTTAAATATTTAGAAATGTTTCCCATTACCTTTTTTGACTGATTTATTTTGTCAAACGACCCGTATCAAGCATGAGCCCTTTTACCAATTTGGCATAATTGATCAATTGAGTGTGTGCATAAATCCAAGAAGTAATGCACATTAAGCACCTTTCGCTGACTTGTTGAGACCGTGTATAAACCAGGCTTTGCTTGATGTCCCCCTGGAATAGTTTTGCATGTTAATGGTTCTATTCATCGACGACTAAGCGTCAGCATTGAATCACCACATTCGTACATTTGCATACGATGACGTCCTATGGATTTTTATTTCTAAAGAAGATGACAAAGCAAGCTTTTGATATAAGACTTGTCATTAGAATTCATGGTTTATCTCCTGATAGCCGACAACTTCGTATTATTTCGATTGTAAATAAATAGTGTGTTTCTTTTTTATTCACAAGATACGAAACAGAATATAATTAAACAGTTAAAGAAATAATCATCAGATGTTATTCATCAGTGCACGCATAATTGTTTTTTTGTGATGAATGCTTTCTGTGTACGACAACAATTTGCCTCTTATTTCTGATATGGGTTGATTGCTGTTAGGTTAAGCTAACCTGTTACAATGGGGTAGTACTTGGAACTTTGACCACTTCTTATCGTGCATCTTCTAATAAAAAGCCTGGGAGAAAACTCTATGATAATGTCTGCCACTAATCCTTCCATACTTCTGCAATTTATATTTCATTGAGCTTTGAACATGTATTTGTTTCATTCTTATGTTTGTATATTATTTGAGTACGCCCTATGAGAGCCAAACTCACTCTACTTATCGATGTGTTTCAACTGTTTGGTGATGCGCTCACCTGAAATAAAGCAAATAATGTTCTTAGCATTTGACATTCTTCTCCACATTGCCTGTTCATGTCATGTTTAAAGTCCTGTGACAATCTTACCACTACCAAACCATGTTGTTAAACTATGGAAATGTAAGAACGGGCAGTAAGATTTGTAAATGTCACCACAGCCTAGATTATTTTTTAGTGATAGCGTTCTTAGCTTTTTCAGTCAACAATACTGACTGTTTAATATGAACTTTGTTACTTCAGATCTCTACGAAGAAATTATCAATGACAAGTTTTCTTCCATGTATGTGGAGTGAAGATAATGATAAAAAACAAAGAAAATGATGCTGTTTAAAGATAATATATATGGAATTTTATTTGTGTATGTATGTATTTTTTGTGCTTGTGTATTTTTTTCTGTAATTCATTGTGTAACTATTTGTGTATATATTTGTGTTTTAATGTGTATGTATGAACCGAGACAACAGCGAAGTTTAGACTCAACCGACACAAAACATCGACATGTTGTATGTGTACGTACAAGAGAGCATAGTTAATCTTTTTGTGTAAATTAGTTTAATCTAAAATTGCTGATAAAACCTTTTTTATTGTACTAATTGCTCCATGTTAGCTAACTATTCACAGTGTTGTGGTTGACAAGTTTGATGGAATACTTGAACAAAGTAGAGTAGTTGGACATTTTCAACTACTCAAGTAAAATAGAGTAGTTACTCGAAAAAAATATTAGGGTAACTACTCGAGTAGAGTAGCTACCTTACTCGAGTAGTTTTCGAGTAGTAACATGAATAGGTATACTTAAATTAACAAATTGAAAGATTTAAAATTGAAAGATTATTGCATTATTTACATTATAGTTAAATCATAACTCTGGCTTCCGTGACCAACCTCTGCCACCTAAACTTTGAATGTTTATTTTAGCTAAAGGGACATAATAGAAACAAATTAGCTCCAGTGCCCCTCTGAAATGTCCATTTTAGATGATGACGTCATCAGACGCGAATGGGACACCTATCTCCCAAACTACTGCTCGGAATATAGGCTTGTT
>JAUUEB010312564.1:0-12792 GCA_032362205.1 Clione limacina
AGCTTGGCGTGGAAGATTGAGACAAGTCAAGCGGGCCCTACCCTCTGTAGAGGATTAATCCCGGCCCGTACAAATAACATGGATATGAATGAAATGAATGAAGCTAGCGATAGAACTTGCCTTTTGTTGCATTGTGCAAAATGGGGATTAACAAAAAAAAAAAAAACGTTTCTTTTTATTGGTCAGTGAATACTAATCAACAAATGAAATGTTTCCTGTGCTCTACAGCATGGGGATAAAAATAAGGGACACAACAGTGAACCAGATCTTTCTTACTTTAACTCGAGCATTTCATTTTCATCTATAACTTATGTTACTGACTCAAATATTAGCCCTATAATGAAACATCCACATATTTTGTATACACAGTGAAGTGGAAGATTTGGTATCCATACTACAGAGTGTCTCAATAGCAGGTGAAGAGACTATAAAATAAAAGTAATAATAATAATGGCACTTATATAGCGTTTTCCATGCAGAAGAGCGAAAGCTCAAATGCAACTGGTTAGATAACAACAACATAGCATTTTCCCTTATGAGTGAGTTCAAAGCGCTTTACAGTTATCATTACCCTGACAGGCACACTTGAGACAAACCTGGTACATTCTCAGCTTCCTGGGAAATATATAAGGGAGCCAAGCCTGTTTAGTAAAGTAAACACAAGCTGACAGTCTACGTCGTTTCACCCTAGTGGGATCGTCATGGCCGGTCAACTGTAATTTGTATACACTATGATAGTCTATCACCCCTATAACCTTTACAAGGTACTATCTCAAAAACTTTAAAGTGCAATAAGACGAAGGTGTCATATTTTAGATGGGTGGTTCTTAACCTTTTTTGGAGTAGTATAGAAACAATCATTTCTGAGTCACTGATTCTTCCTAATTTACTTACTTTTTACTGCAAGATGACCAATGGTCACACCAACTTGGTCATAGTGCAACTGCTGAAAATCAGATGTGTTTTTTTATTTACCAGTTTGGGACTTGATACGTTTTTGTATTGCGTAAAATTAATAAAAACACCCTGTATCTTGTATTTTTAAAGTCCTTATTGCAGAGGAAAAATACAATAAATGTAAAACACAAACACAGATATTGAAGAGAAACATGACATTTATTTCACAAGAAACCAAACATTAAACAGAGATAATATCAGACTTGTTGCTACTATTTCATGGCATTGAACATAAGGGTAAAAGCCTATGTTGCTGGATCAGTCACAAAATCTTAGAGATAAACTTGTGAACTCTCTCGTCTACTTTGCCCCTGAACATGGCAAACAATCACATTTTTCCACAGCCTCATACTTCCTTGTAATTCTCAGTCCGTCAGAACATAACAAGTCAATCATCAGTGGGGTTGTTTGTGCAGGACTACAACATTTACACTGAGACTGGAAGCCTTGCATCATCTCTGAATACTTGGATGTTGAGGGACAGTAACCGTTGCACTGTTTGAGATTTGGTACAGGGACATCATTGTGACATGTGACATCAGCTGATAACTTCACTTGGAAGAAGTTGATGGATTCCTTTGGGCTGCCAAACATTGTGGTGGACTTACAGGTCTGACATACGCTGCTTGAAGTGTTATGTCCAAGCAAAGCTGAAGAGAAAATATCAAACAAGATTAGTGACCCTGACTTATTCATTCAATATCAAGATTGATACATTAAAAAAAGATTGTACATTAAAGATATAACACATCTTGAGTAATTTCACAAGACCCTAAAATAATTATTTATGATATAGGAGTGAGTGAACATTTTCACGCCTACTGCTCAATATGGATGTGACATTTTTTTCAAAATCCATTTTTCTAGATGATGATACAAATCAATGAGCTGTGAGACTGCAAAAGCATTTTTCTTACAAGTATTGAAATACATTTTATAAAATAGAGAAACAATGAATAATTTCCACTTGAAGTCTTTAACCTAATAGATCACTAGAGAAGAATCATTCATTTTCATTTTTCATATACAGAACACAATAGTATGTAAAAGATTTTAAAGACACACATGACTAAATCAGTGGAAGGTGGCAGTAAAAATGCGAACCTAAAACCCACGTCCTTCTGCATGAGAGGCATCCAAATTGGCCTAAATATCAACATTTGAAAGCTACCACCATCTTGGGAACAGACAGTACATTTGGATGTTTTCTTAGCATGTTAAGGCAAGATTGATGATAAACTAACTGTAAAAAATACTTACTTTGAGGAATACATGCAAGGCAGCATCCACTGGGATCATACTTTTCTGTCTCCTAGACAAAAACAAGATAACATTTTGAGAACAAATGACTTTAAACTGTAATATACTGCTAACACATTCCTATAGAGGACAGTGTAATTTGATATATACTTAATGATTCTTATGGAACTTTTGAAGGGCAGTGAAAACATTGCTTATAAAGGACAGTAACTTATTTGTTAAAAAGAATCATGTACCTTTAAATTAAAAATGTAAATTCAAAGTTTATAAAAATGTTTTATGTTGAGATTAACCATCTTTTGACCTTGAGCCACTTGGTTTCTAAAGATTGTACTAACCTGTATACCGTCCATACATGGAGGTAGAAGTCCTAGTTTTTCACATGGTTTCTGAGACTCCTGGATGATGAAGCGATCTCCAAATTTCTCTTTTTTACAAACACTAGAGTAACACTTGCGATCATTGGGGACAACGTCATTTTCCTGGGAATAACAAAGATGTATAAGATATAAACTATATAGACCTTAGACTTGACAGAATTTTATTAACTCATACTCTCTGTTGGTAGAAAGAAGCGCTTCAAGGACAACCTTAAGACAAATTTTTGCAAATACCAACTAGTCTCAAAATGCGATTGTCTTTGTTTTGCGATTTTAAGAAGTATGATAGCAGTTTTCTTGCTGCAAGGCATCTTTGGACTGTTGCATTGGCACCTTAAATTTTATTTCATTTACCAAATACTATTTAGATAGAGCGATTGTCGTCACCTCCATCATTACGCCATTCTTTTTTCTTAACGTTATCACAGGTGTTGAATTTTTTATTTTTAGATTGTAACCTATAACATGTTGCAAGGAATTTATTTTCTAGATGATGATACAAATCAATGAGCTGTGAGACTGCAAAATTCTTACAGAATAAGCAAAAACAAAGTGCTTGGAAAAAAACTGTTTTACAGTACCCAATTACACCTAGGTCTGGTGAGGATTTCAGGAACATAGCATTGACTGAGATATGTTTGCGCTGAATGCTTTTGCTAAGGTCATAAGTAAAACATCATTTGATAAGGGTAACTAGCTTATAGATTATATGTCATATGTAATGCGCCTCCTTAAGACTCAAACCTTGGTCATCTGTGCAAAAATCACTAGAAATGTTAACCACTCTGCCATTTCATCCTAGTCTAATGACAAAAGAATCTGATTTGCTCACCTCATAGATGGTATTGTTATAGACACATCCCACAGATTCACATTTGCCACAACATTGTCCTAGGACACTCACACGAGACTCACCCTGGAGAAGAGAATTAGAACATGAGTTGTGTATATCACGATAACTTTAAAATTGTTTAAAAAGTCAGAAGGAAATAAAGAGGAGATAAAAATATAAAATCATAAAAGTATCTCCTCAGGAATTATAAAAAAGCAACAAGCAGAATTGTTTGATTACAATTGTCATTACTCCCTTTACTTATATGTTTCTTTTATACTACTCTTGGTGCTCTATACTTCTTCTTTGTAGCGAGATGACTCAGACTTCAGCATTATGCTGGGGTAACATTTAACTACTCAAAGCAAAGTCAGTTTGTTTAAAAAATTCTATCATTAGGCTCTATGATTTTGCTTATTTTGCTGCCTAACATTAACAATGATAACAAGCTTTCTAGGAGCATTACCCCACCAATTTCAATGAAGAAAAATTTGTAACTGTTTCAGCGAATGTGATGATATGACTAGTTACTTCATTTCTTTTAAGCTTTTGTGAGTTCTTTACTAATTATATCATTCTTATTTGTTTGAGTTGAAAAAACCCAACTACAAGTTTAAAAGAAATACTTAGACCAGGGTTAAAATGTACAAATAAAAGAGATTGAACTCACCAAACCACATGGACTACACAATTGTTGACTACAGGACACTGAGGCTCCCTCCACACTTCTCATACAGTTACATGTTTTACAAAGTCCTTCTGACCACTTCTCACCAATCTGTTAGAGAAATAACAAAAAAATAAATTATTCCTTGCTCTTATAACAAAGAGATTAAAAAGTTCAAGATATACTTAATCTTTATTGCAACCAAATTGTATTAGCTGGAAGACAATCATAAAGGAGTCTATATGTGCATATTCATTGACAAACCGGAAGAAGAGTGTCACAATTTTGAAGACTAATTCATCTTGAGTCTGTCTTAGATTTCTGTTACATAGTACCACATATCTTGTATCAAGATAAAACAATAATATCACAAGTCAAATAACAAAGTTTGTATTCAAAATATGTATTACATACAAGAATCTTTAAAATCAGTAAAACTCCTTCTGTATTGATATAACTTTCTTTAAACCAATGTCGATCACATCTTACCATCTTACCAACACAGCCCGTCAGTAGCGGAAACATCAGTTTGAAAAGGCCTTGCTTAGGCGAAAGTTCTTACAAAAAAAATGTGAGTGTGGTTTATTTGTTTTTCTTCTGTGTGAAGTGGACTAAACTATAGCCTAAACGGCTTCTATTATTATCATGATCAGCAACCACTTCATGGCTCAGGCTTATAGCCTTTCAAATACTTGATCACATCTTGATTTTATGGTTATGATTGGTTGGTTATGATTGGTTGGTTATGATTGGTTGGTTATGATTAGTTGGTTATGATTGGTTGGTTGCATTTTAAGCCTTTCACAAGACAAAATGATTACATGAAAGGTATAAGCCAGTAGAGAGGCACTAGGCAGGTTTCAAAAAAGGACATCAAGTATGCATAGTTGAGACGTTGCCTCCAGGCCAGCAAGCCTCACTTTGATTTTGAAACGGATACGAAAAAAAAAGGTAGAAATTAATTCTCATGAAAGCTGAACAAACAAATGATATCTAATGTTCATTGTTTTGATAACTATTCAATTTTAAACAAAATAAAACTATACCTGATAAATTTTGTCAACAGGTTTGGTCAGGTTGACCACTTGACCATTGATAATGTCCACTGTCTGTTGTGTACGACATTCTGGGATTGGTGGTGGGGTCGGCGTTGGGACAATCACTATGGTCTCTGATGTAATAATATAAAAATGAAGAGTAAAAAAAGAGTTGAATTGGCAAATCATTAACCATCTTATCTGTTTACAACAAAATTGATTTATTGTATGGTGGGTGATAACTCATAACTTTTTTTTAGCAATTCTTACTTCCCATTGATTTTTATGATGATCAAAAAAAATATGATAATAAATGATGCTGTACTTTTTAAGAAATAATTACAATTTAGGAATTGAATAATCAATTATTCAATTTTGATCTGGGATGTTTTTTGTCTTCTGTAAAAAAATGTTTAGGTGACATTCCTTCATAAACACACATGCTGATATACCTATGAGACTTTTACAAATTGTTTTTCACATTAAAAGGGGCAGCCACTTCATGAGACTACTAGAACATTGTCTTGCAGCCGCCTAAGTTCTTGACTATAAAAGCTCTCTATTCAAGGAATTCTTAGTTCCTGTATACTAGGTGTTATAAAAATCATGGTCTGTAAATAAATTCACCACTAAATATAAAGAGGTGGCTGCAAAACGTCCCTATTGTTTGAACTAAAGAGTCGATGAGATAGATTTGATTTTCTTATGTAATCAACATGTCTCAAGATAATCTACATTCAAGAATATAATCTATGTTTGGGTGTATTTATAGTATAAGTATACTTACTGCAAACCAAAGTAGAACAGTTACAGTCCTGCATGACTTCCACAATTTCGAATCTCTGATCAGGGAGAAAAGGTATACAAACAGCTTTTAAAAGAAAGTTTATTTTTTGTTAGAATTCATCAGCACCATATCATGAGTACCAAAATCACGTTTTTGTTTAAACACCAAAATGAAAAAAACTTTCCTATTATAAAGTTATAACTCTTTGTCATGTTTTCTACCATGCATAGTACATTCAAAAAACAACATAGCCTATTGTGGAGATGAGTTTTGATCCAAAAACCGCTTAATCTAAAAAAAAATAATTTCTAAGGCCTTTGAAGACTGATGCTGACTAAATGGGATAACATACTCGTCGAAGTTACATGTTTACTTCATACTTGAGACATAAGATAAGATAAGAAAAACTTTATTGTCCATACTTGGAAATTTGTTTCAGCTTTACATACATGTGACATATAAAAGACATAAATATTGCACTTGAATATTGTGAAAATCATCTTAAAACATACATACAAATGAACCACAAGTACAAAAATTAGCAAAAGTATAAGTAATAAAACAAGTCTAGGTACAAAAAATAATGTGTGTATCAGTATCAAATCGTTATGGCATAATGGATAAGCATTAGTGAAAAAAAATATAGAGAGAGCATAGAGATCTTTACTTTTTAAAGCTAAGCAAACAAATAGTGAAAGTAAAAAAACTTGTCTAGCCATTTGCTATGTTGTTCGACTGTTAAAAAGAAATATTACTTGAACTCCTTAAATACAAGACTAAGAAAGAATGATGTGAATGACTTGGCCAAAGGCTCTTCTCAACAACTTTCACTCAACTAAGAGCAACTGACAAAGTTTAATTATTAATTATATCTTATCTAATAACTAACAAGGTTAAAAGAAAGTGTTGCATATGTGTCAAATTAAAATGAATCTAATACTTTTAATTGATTAGAGATGTTGCGTGAAATAGATTCTGAAGACAATGTACAATAACATTATATTTACCTGTACATTTGTTCATAAGATATTGGTATGTAGGCACCAGGCTTCATGTTCAAAAGCTGATTTATTGCAGTCTTAAGCTCTGGCCAGTAGTAACCCTCATAATCTTTTTGGGTCAAGGTCATCATTACTGGAAATAGATTAAAAAGGATAATAATTATTAATGTTTCACAACAGCAACACTTTGAATAACAGGGTTGGAAACTATAACTTTCACATTACTGGTTTCATTCCTGAAAATAAGCAAAAATAAGATGTGCATACTTTATCACATCATTGATGATTTCAGAAGAGCCAAATAGCAGGAACAAACCAACAAAAAATAATGGTAAAATAGTGCACCCATTGTAAAAACAGACAATAGAAAGTATGAATTTGAAATTTAATCCATAGCCTAGGGGTCCAAATTTAATTCGAATATACTAGGTATGACGGAAGTAGTTGTTGGATGGAAGGGTCTAATTAAAAAAAAGGTAAAAGCAGTTTGATTCATTCAGAAAGGAAAACCACAAAAGAGGGGAGGGATTCTATAAGATGAGTGGCTTAAATTTATATTTGATTTCAAATCTCATATAGCCATAGTTGCTTAACTAAAATATAACTGGCAAAGCAAAGGACCCCAACATCATATAGATATATATGAAGTAAACAAATGCTTTGAAAATGTTTTTAAAGCAAAAGTTTAGGAATATTGGAATCAGCACATAAAGTTAGTCCTGAGACACTTGAGAAATGGAATATACATGGCCATAATAGGTTAATATGTTAAGAAAATGTGCTCAAAGAATGACAAACAGAGCAGTGATAATACATAATATGATTATATTCATAAAAACCTTATCATAATTTCATCTTAGAAAATAGGCAACTTGAATGGGCCCCACTGAAAGATATAAAAAATTCAAATTAAATTAAATTTGTTAAGAACTCATTCAGAAACTGTGTAAAATATCTTAATGAAAGAAACAGATTCTGACAAATGATTAGGTTCCAGTAATGTTAACATCATGAGTCCAATTGAAAATTCTAAAAAGAAACTCCAACCAAAATATCGGAAGGATATACTCCAAGTAGAACAAAAACTGAAAGACCAACTCTGTCAGTCTATATCAAACAAATTTGATAAAAATAGAAGGTTGAAAAATCATAAGTGGTGTCATAGAAGAGTATCCCAACAACAGCTAGAATGAACCAAGAAATTTTATAACCAATGGAAGTAAGTTTAAACCAAAGACAAAAATTACACAAATTAAAACAGGTTAAGAAAAAGTGTAATAAGGCAAAAAAATGAATAAATGATCAGTGCAGGAAATAATGTGAACTACAAATTTAGACAGGAAATACATCCACACTTATTTCAAAGAAGGTAGCGAGAAGAAGAGATGCACAAGTGCAGTTGTATTAACAATAAAAATGAACGTTGGTAAATGGGAAAAAGAAAAGTTTTACATCCAGAACACTTTAAGAAGAACTATGAGCTATCCGCGCTCTGTTTTAGGTTTTTGAATAATAGAAAGTTCAATTTTCAGAATAGCCTTCCTGACTAAGTATGTGATCAATGTTGAAACACAAAACTGATTTAAAAACTAAGTTGAGTCTAAGGCCAATCCCCATTGATAGCGCAATACACAGGCCAGATGCCCTGAAGAAAATCAAAGATGGCAAAGCAACTGGTGGTTCCAGCATCATAGCGGAAGTTATATTTACCTCAGGGAAGACCAGTTTAGTGCTCATCAAAGACATGTTCAACAATATTGTGAAAGACAACACCAACCCAAGTGAGCATCATAAAGAACTGTTTCGAAAGCAAGGAGATGCAGTGGAGTGTGGAAACTACAAGGAGCTCAGGCTGCTAGAACATGTCATGAAACACTTTGAGAGAGTCTTAGAGAAACTGAACTGAGATGCATTTTGTTTTTATGCTGTAATGGCTACCATGGAATCAATATTCATCACCTGTCAGATTTAAGAAAGGTTCCATACTAAGAAGAAAGATCTCTACTTCATTTTTGTCAACCTCGAGAAGGCTTTTGACCATGTTCCTCAAAAGGTTGTGGTGTGGGCGTTACACAAGGTTTGCTTTGAGGAATGAATCACCAGATTGGTGATATGTATGCCAGAACGCTGTGAACACAAAGACTCAGTCTAAGCCCACTGCTATTCATCGTAATGGGTGCCTTATCAAGAGACTTCAGAAGAGGACTCCCATGAAAGTTGTTGTACATAGATGACCATACGCTCATAGCAGAATCTGCACAGTAATTGGAATCAAAGTACACTGCATGAAAGTCAGGTATGGAGAAGAAGGGACAAATTGTGAATGTGGCAAAAAGAAGGGGATGTATTTGCAGAGGGACCTTGGGCCAGAGAACAAGACTGGCAAGTGACCCTGTGGTGTTTGTCAGTAAGGCATTGACAGCAACTATGTCTTCTACCCCAAGTGTAAATGCTAGGTTCCTTCTAGATACACTATAATCAAAGGAATATTGTCAAGAGCTAAAAACTTCCAAGATGTGTCAGTAGAAACAATGAGGACAAGCTGGAACATGCTGAAGGCAGTCTGAAGATGGTGGACAAGTTTTGCTGTCTTGGCAACATGCTCGAAGCAGGTCGAGGGGCAGAGCCAGCAACCATTGCTAGGGTACAAAGCGGATGGAAGAAGTTGAGATAACTCCAGCAACTTCAAACAAGCAATCTCACTTCATACAAAGGGAGCGCTGAAAAGGACCTGCAACCAAAATGTCATGCTTTATGTGGAAAAAACCACCTGTTAAGGCTGACGATATACAGAAATGAGATGGCAATGATCTGTTGGGTGTGAGGTGTCTCCCTCAAAGACTGCCCCTCCTCAACACTGAGGAGCAAGCTTGGTGTGAAACCAGTCATGGTGATGTTGCCACATAAAGAGATAGTCTGCAGATTATTGGTTAGAGAGGGTCCAGGACCTGATGGGCCCTGGTACTGACCAAATTGGCTGACACCTAAGAACATTGGTCTTTCATGGATAGCTTGCTGAGGATCTGTAGTGCTCAGCCTGAAGCTTGCCCAAGACCAAGATGGTAAGAGACCAGCAATTGCACAGCCAAGATTAACCAGTGGCTTGCTATGGAAACATCATTGATGAGATGATATATGTTAATCTATTTCAAGAAAGATAAAGATGATCTACAAAATTTAGAAGAGGATGAAAAAGTTAGTAATTAGAAAACAACCCATTGAAAATCAAAAGACCATGACAAACATAAGGATGGAATTGCAACTCCAAAAAGAACTTGCTATAAACAAACAAACATATAGAAAAGGCACCAGAAATGCTATTTTCATTTTGACCATGCTAACAGAAAGATACATAGAAGAACAAAAAGATCTTCTCCTTTGCTTCATCAATTATCCTAAGGCATTTCAAAAAGAAAAACTTGAACATCCTTTAACAATTTGAGGAAATGTTGACATTGATAACAAGGAGGTTGATTTGAAAACTTTATAAGGATAAAAGCGTAACTGTAAAAATAAACAGAGAACACAGTGTTTTAAAAAAAATTACAGATAAAAGAGAGTTGTGTCGTGTAAACAGATCTTTTCAAATTGTACAATAGAACAGTTCTAAAGCAGAATGTGCAAAACGCAAGATGCTTGATAGCATAAGAGATTAAGTCTCAAGTAAAATCTCAAATGAACGTTTATCAAAGTAAGCAAAAGAACCAGGTTCTGACCAAACTTTGGAAAACTAGATAATCATCTTTTGTCTAAACAATGAACAACTTAAAGAAACAGCCACATCACATATGTAATTTTTGTCCAAAACTGAAACAAAGAGACAATGAACAAAACAAAGTCTGCAAAGTTCTCAAAAGGCAATGAAATGTGAACAGAGACTTTCAGAATTTGTAATGTGTGCATAATAAGTTTACACTCTGTATATTTGACCCTTTCTCTCTCTTGTCCTTCTTCTCATTTCCTGCTGTTTTGACCATCAGAAACAATCAGCTTTTAAAATAATGTCAGAACATGCACAGTCTCAAGAGAAACAGTTGAAGAGCAGTTTTATTGCATACTGTGGAGGAATAAAGCATTAATTGATTTTAATGAAATTTAAAACAGCTTTTAATACTAGGCAATATATTTTTACCATCAGAGTTGCATACCTTCCTGGCTATCACAAATAAAAGGCTATCTATTTAAATATTTTGAATTATACTTTTCATGTTTCATAAATTCAGCCAAACACAATGACTTATGCATCACTACCCATTTGTATTAAACTATTAGTCATGGGCAATTCCACAGCTGGATGTAACATTTGCACACATTAAATCCTGTCAACAAGCTCGGAAATCACTAATATGGCTCTGGAATGGTCTCATACTGTAGATGGTACTACCTCATATATATAATAACCAAGAACAATGATTCCTAAATCTTTACCAATAAAAGATGTTGTCCAAGAAAGGGCGATGTCAGGTGTCCTTGTACAAACCAAACTTATTCACTCATTGTCATTCATATCTAAAGCTCTATGATCTGTGCCAGGCAAGGACCTTTTAACACTTTGAATACTGAACTAGGTGAGATGAACTTATATTCATCAGTGCCAGACATATAATTGCGGAAAAATTAATATTTTGGTAGATACATAAGATCAAAAGAGGATTGTGACCATTTAGTAGATTTAGATCCTTCAAAGTTACATCTTCTTCAATTTGAGGTAGTCAAATTTAGTCCGGATTATAGGCTTTTGTGAAGTTCATGATCAGTCTTAACC
Source organism: Clione limacina (assembly GCA_032362205.1). Lineage (NCBI taxonomy): Eukaryota > Metazoa > Mollusca > Gastropoda > Pteropoda > Clionidae > Clione > Clione limacina. The sequence goes on from JAUUEB010312564.1 coordinate 11,687, forward strand.
TAAGGTTGAAATGAGTAATTTTTCTGCATAATGAACTAAAGTAAGTTGTGTTTAAAAGATGAAATCGGACAAAGTAAAGTTAGCCAAAAGCAAAACTTGCTTAAGCCATTGCTTTACACACATCTTTGAACATTTTATTTAGAGGATGGAGACATAAAAATAAAGACTTTAAACTCAACTCACGGGTCCACGACAGCAATGCAATTGATTGCAAGATCACAGGAATTAGGAAGTTGAATGTCTTAAAATAACAAACTTTGCATCATTTCTTTTCTATTGCATGTGATTTTGATTAAACATGTGGATTCCTAAAATTATCAACAATACTGCAACTGAATGAAACTCCCAATATGCCTATCCTCATTTTTCTTTGCCCACAACCTGCCTTTGTATTAAATTTGGCTAGACATGCCTCCCAACCCTTTTATTTGGGTGGTCAAAGTAGAGTTACCGTTGACTTATATGTATGTCATAACTGATTTGATTAGTTAGTCATCTAAAGTATGTTTGGTATGTTTTGGTTCGACTTCTCAAGTAGTTGTAGGTTAAAAATATTTTTGATGTTAGACATAACATTAATGGTGTAAGAGGTAACATGTTCATTGTTATACAATATCAAAAAAGTAGTCTTAGATGATACATAAAGATAGTGATACTTTAAATTTTACAAATCATCAAATTAACTAGCATTGTGCACTCAGGATAATATGATATTCTTAAAAAATAATTTGAAACGTAGATTGAAAATTCTGTTTTCTTTAGTAAACTGAACATAAAACTTACATAGGGCACTGGAGTTTTTTTTTTACTATTTTAGCATCAGTGTAAGAGTTAAATTCACAGAAACAACATCATCAGGCTCAGAATTCTGTTTCTTTTTCAACTATATAAGTAAAAATGGTTAAAGAAACAACATCATGGGGCTCGGACAGACATGGATACCAAGCCGGCTTCGCGAAGCCGCATTTAAGAAGCCAAGGCTTTGTGTTACTTCTTAGAGCTGGCTTCGTGATGTTTTGAGATGCTGGCTTCGGCTTTGTGATATTGACAAAAATCCTGGAATCTTTTTTCATTAAAATTGGTGTTTTTCTTACTCCAAATCCATT
>JAUUEB010312786.1:0-12790 GCA_032362205.1 Clione limacina
GTCAACAGTGAATTTAAGAAAATAAGATGACAACCCAATTAAAACTTCAAGGCATCAAGACCCACTTTATTTTGTAGTGAAATCATGACCAGACATGGGAACTAAGCCGCAACTCACGATGCCAAAGCCTTGACACATCACGAAGCCGGCATCTCAAAACATCACGAAGCCGACTCTCAAAAAATAACACGAAGACAAAGCCCTGGTTTTTAAAAAACTCTATAGCAAGATCAAACCATCAAGTTTCAGTAAAACAAAGTGTTGTTTACCTTGTAAACAGTGTTTAGTTAGCCTACTAAGACTTGAATGGATTTGGAGTAAGAAAAACACATTACTTAATGAATAAAACATTCTAGGATATTTGGAAATATCACGAAGAAGCCAAATTCTCCAAAATGGATGAAGCCGAAACCGGTCTTTTGGAAAACAGGACGAATCCGAAGCCTTGGCCTCTAAACTGCAGCTTGGCAAAGCCGACTTCGTACCCATGTCTTAATTACCGTCTTAAAACTCAGAAAAGCAAATTACTTTGATTTTCGAAACAAATTGTGATAGTTGTATCAACTTTTGATAAAGTTTGTTTCAATGAAAAGATTGTCTAAGCGATAATACTATTAGGACTTAAGTCCCCCATAATAAACATTGACTGACACCAGCGTTCGCCATTTTGAAATTCGCATGAGGGAATTCTTAAATGGCGGAGGCTGACGTCAGTCAATGTTTTACATGCGCGAAAAACAAAATTTACGAACTAAAAAAAAATCCAAATTTTTAGCACACTACTTTTCGCACTCAACAAATTAGGGAATTAAAATATGATAATATCAAACAGATTTCGATCTTTTAGTGCGAAATAAAACACTTTTTGTTGACAAAGAACCCAATTGAAGATATACGCTCTCATTTGCATTTCATATGTTCTCTCTATTCTTATTTGGTGTATGTCATTGGGTTCATGTATTGCAGTATTATCAGATCCCGTGTGCCAAGACAAACATTATGATTATTAATAATATATCTCTGTATTGCTATCTGGTAGACTTGGAAGTATATCATTCTATATGTTTTTACGAGTGTCTTCATAGTTCTAAGAAAACTAATAAACAAAAACGTATTATTACGATAAGTTTATTTAGTGTAGCTGCATTATCTAATTTGATAATGTAGCTACACTAAATAAACGTATGTAAGTAATTCAAATGAAGCTTTATCCAAGGCGCATTAGGAATGATCAAAAAATCAGCGTGAATCTTGAAAGGGCAACTATATAAATGGACGATATCTGCTTTTTTCTATCATGAATTGAAGAATGTCTCGAACGAAAGAATCAGATAACAGCTAAATACAAATACACTATTTTAACCCGCAAAGTTTATAGCACATGCGAATGCACAATGAAGCCATTGTTTTTGGGCAGATAAATCTAGCTTTAGAGTCATGATTTAAAATTCTTCGTCTTCTCTTGAGCTATTTTAGAGGAAATCGGGTAACGCCGATGAGACGAAGTCCCTAGTAGTAAATATAGTGCGTATAGAATACGTTACGAAACCAGATGAGCAGAAAGATGACACCAGCCATGAGTCCACCCAAGCTATCGCCTCGTGGCCAAGGCCTAACTAGATAAAAACAGCAAGGTCCCCCAGCAAGGATGGAAGCAGGCGGGCGCCCCATACTACGTCTAAGGGTAACGTTATATAGAAAAGTAGTTACTAGAGCCTTTCTAAAGATTAATGATGACACAAGTAAAGTAACAAAAGTATGTCTAAACTAGGGCAAGATTAAGGGAGGTGGGTCAGCTGGCAAGGGTCTACCTACAAACGAACATTTAATCGGAAAGACAGGAGAGAAAAGGTACCCATCAACCGTGTTGAGGCCAAGTGGAGTCAAAGTTTGGAGTTTGTGAACCGAGAAGGAATCCCTGGCAAGCCTAGCCTCAACACTGATGGAGAAGACCTTCTCTAGAGCCATGCATCTCATGTCATCGAGGGAATGCCGATGTTGGTTAAAATGTTGGGTGACTAATGAGATTGTGTTACCTACATTTATATTAATGTCTGATATGTGTGTGTAGAAGCGAGTTTTAAGAGTGTTCTTTGTCTGACTGTTTGGAATAGTGAAACTGTCCGGAGATCCGTGACAAAGCTTGGGTTGGCCGCCTGATTTATGTCGACTTTTGACCTCAGCCCGGACCCCATGATATGATGATAATACTTTCCGCCCCTGTCAGGCACCAGGCGCGATGTGTCTCACCTTGTGCCACGTTCAACTTGGCTTTTGTGTCTGATTTCACAATTGTGTGTCTTACGCGTCCTTCCGTTCTGTTTAATCACGCTTTAATTAATACTTTATATTTCTTTAATCATATATGAAGGCTGATGTTTCATGACCCCAAACTAACACCAGTTGATCTAGTTTAAGATGCGAAATGTCATTACAATAAATTTTGATTTGTTCGACTTGAGGGTACAAGCCTATTCTTTTGTGTGGTTTCCTAGCATTAACTACATATACAAATGTATATACACATACATAGAGCGATGAGCCTTAGTATTATATCAGCACGAAGGAAAGCATTTTGTATTTGGTGTTGATTGTGTTTGTTAAGTATTTTTTGAAAGTCTGGCCTGATAATATCTTTTTATTTAGTTTATTTGGTGCTGGAACCGGACCAAACAAAATCCACTTCACATAGAATCTTTGAACCCAAGTTTAGTGTAATAAGAAATTATTTTAAACTTCACTTTTATTTGATTTATCCCACTTGCAACAATAAAGTTTTAGTATTTTGTTTTGGTATGTTGTTGTCATTGCAGTTTCAGACATATATTCATAAGCCAACTATTCTTCGTTTCATGGGGAAACATTGTTAGGTATAACAGTCTAAGGTTCTGTATGAGTATAATGTATACTCCAGGGCAAACATAAATAAGATTCAAATTGTTGTTGGAATATACGAATAAAATAAATAATACAAAACTGTGCTTAATCAAACAACGGATGGTGGATTTCTGAACGAATAAAGAAACAATGACTAGAATGCTAGACGATACAAATTGTTTTCTAAAGGTCAGACAGTGCATGATGCGTTATCTTTACTTCTGTAGCATGTTGCTTGATGATTGTGGAGCCATGCAGATCATTATATTATCTTTTTAATATCGTGGATTTTAAGCTTGACGTTAAAGTTCATTCAACTATAGGAAATTGGTAAACTCATTTTGATTGTCAACAGGGTCTTGCCCCTTAGCAATATCCAAAGAAATATCGATTTATCTGGCTACTAGCCACAATAGCATTGAAAAAGTATGCCATTGTTTTTGAGTGGAAATAGATGGGGCAACCAGACAGGAAGTGATGTCACGACTATAAAGCAGACAATATTTTATAATCCAATATTATATCTGGAGCAAAAATGTTCTATATATTATGTCTGGAGCAAAAATGTTCTATATATTATGTCTGGAGCGAACGTATTGTTAACTGACATTGAAGACAGACACATATTTAGACATTGTAAAGTTTCCTTCGTGTACCAATTTAAACTCTAAGTTGATGTGGCTATGAAGGTATTTATATACAGTGTAGATTTAGCTATTAATGAATCAACTCAAATAGATTATATCAGTTTCATACCAATGTATAGTCATAAACATATATAGTGTCAGTGTAATGATGTCACCCTTTGCCACTAGAGCACTTTTTTATTTGTTATTTGCAGACGAACAGGCGCGTAGCCAGGACTTTCAAAGGGAGAGGGACAACCTTGGATTGTGTCATAAACATCGAATATTTTGAAAATGAATTGTGCTCATGTAGAGCATTTTAATCTAAAAAAGAAGGTGTACATTACCTTCGCACCCGGAGAAGACCAATTTGATAACAAATGAAAAGAATGTTCCAGAAAAAACGTAATATGTTGTATTAGAATGTTTCGTTTAAAAAAATACCTTTTGAATATATAGACATAATATCACATTGGAAATTATGAATGACATAGAAACAACCTTAACATAAATAATCATTTAATTGTAACTGTAAACAAAATAACAGACTTACATTATATCTTAGGGGTTCAGTTCATCTCAAAAACGTAATAAATCGTAAGACAAACAGTGAATTTGTGTTATCAACAATAGGCTTTGTTTCGGTGATTGGGAACCTGTAGTTCTTCTTCAAGTTGTACCTACATTAGCATACTATTATTATAGACACATGGTTTTTAACAAACCTTAACAAAGCTTATTCTTAAACATTGAGAGCCTGAATCCCAATTGTGTCAACGGAAAAAATACCTGTTTGAAAATGTGGTAATATTTTGATAGGATGAAGAACAGGTGTCAATTTACCCTAACCCGTACCAAAGTATTTTATTGCAATGTGTATACGGTTAAAAATGTTCTTTTGACAGATGCATTTGACAACTTATCAATCTTATCGCGAAGAATACATACACCCGTTTTAGCCAAAACTTAACCATGTCGTCCAATCCTTGAATCGAGTATTATTTATTTCATGTACGTACTCAAGGATAATAACTGCTTATAAACTTATATCTGTATGTCTGTATATTGGTTAATTGTTTTTTCTCAGTTTAAAATAGGATAACTCTCAAAGGTAAGCCAAAAAAGTGTCTTCGGAAATAAATGAACGAATGGAGAAGAAGAACTAATTATATTCCATTTGGACGATTAACACATTGGGGAAGCTTCGGGAATCAGACTTATTGGCGCAAAAGAACAGTTTGTATTCTTTAGCTGTCTAATATGCGATTTTGTGATAGCTGTTACTTATATGGTGTGTCATTTACGACAAGTTATGAGTGATATACTTAAAGGTCAAAACACAAGAGATCTTTTATTGCTGTAGACGTCAAAACGTTGATATTATGATATCATAAATTGTTGTATCCGTTATTGTGAATGTTTGTTTATTTGTCTAGTGGTTGTCTATGTCTTGTCTCTCCTCGGTTCAAAACCACATTTTCATTTGTTTAGAATGTCTACTGCTCAGGTTATCGTTGTGTTTAGTAAGGGTTCTTTTTTGTTATACTATGAATTTGTCATTGGTCATGTGTGAGTTATCTTATGTTGAACAGCAACACGAGAAAGTCACTTTGATATGCTAAAGATTGGTTAGAAGACATGAAAATGACATTATATTTCCAAATCATGTGAGTAAACAATTATACATCTAATGTTCCATTAAAACATCCCTGTTGTATTTCAAGACACTCTCAGACGAACTTGACTGGGTACAATCTTTTTCAACTGTATCAGGTACAAATATTTAGAAGAATATCGTCCAATCAGTATCCTTTCATATCAATTCACGCCAGTCTTCACCAGATAATGTCATGAGGTAACTGCTCGACCACGCAATGAATAACTGTATATATTGACTTGCAAGTAACCGATGCTTGAGGAAATCAGAATTTGCCTGCAAGCTTGTATCACCAGAAGTGTCTTGAAATGACCAAGGGGTCATGTATATACTGTATATGACTTAAAAGCAATAAAACCTAGAAATATTTAGTCCGCACGAATGGGTTTTTTTCATATTGAACTAAATGTGTTTGGTTAGTTGTACAACCTTGTAAAAAGTTATATATGGTTATATCTGGATTTGCCTTCTCATTAGATTTATACATGTGAACAAGTCGTAGAAGGTCTTATATGAAGGGAAATACTTTTTGATATAGACTCTCTGAATAATTTGTACTTAAATACCATATTCGTATTAGTATTTGAAACGTTAAAATGGACCCATAAAAAGTTGTTTGAAACTACCGGACACCCTCCTTACGAAAAGTTTAGATACACGACAGAAATAACGAATCAACTATGATTCTTAGTACAGGTAAGCGAGTTGAACGAACTTTAATATTAAATTTGTGATAGAAAAGCGCTAACGAAACCACAATGACGACCACCGGTACTCTATCACGCACAAATGGTTTTCATGATTGTTTTAAAATTAAACAATTAATGCATTTTGTTAGTCTGATGAAATGTTCGAACGCTCGCAACTCGGAGCGGCTTATCGGATGTGTCTGTGTGTTAGATGTTGGATTTAATTCCCAAATGAAGCCATATTATTGAAATATTAATCATTTATACCCATTCATCATTGTGTCATCATTGTGCCAAATAACGCACTGACGAGTTCAACAGTACCATGTACCCGACACGCACCATTCCTTCTCCTGAATGGCACGTGTTTATCCGAATAATCTTTACTATCATGTACACATTATTAATCCAATAATGACATTTCCCACTTTTAACTTCGATATTTTTAACTTCGATCCACCGTGCGCCAATTTGTTTAGAAGGTTTTTGGGGAAATGATAATGCATCTGAAAATATATGAACAAGCCCAAACCGTTTGTCTCAATCTCAACACATACCACCCAATATTCATCTTCACAGAATCGGGCTCACGACGGATGCAAAGTGCCCTCTCTGCCCCTGTCCTGATGAGACCCTGGCCCACCAGCTCGATGAGTGGGTAGCCCCGGTCGACCTTGACAAATCTATCTTCCACCCAATCTAGATATCGCACACACTTTATACTTGCTTACCACATAACGTATAAATACATGCACCTTTTATGATATGTTATCAGATCAAAGGGCCAAAGCCCAAGTACTGCTGGTTCAATACAGTAATGTAATGTAAATCCAATTCATGAGTAGCACCCTGGTCGAGACTGCTCAATTATCCATGTGCATTCTTAGTCGTTTAAAACAAATGCACTGCTCATTACGATTGATATATCCTTGCACAGTCGTTTTGGACACCTTAAGTACGTCTGTCCATCACCTAATCTAGTATTTCTAGTATCTTACAAACAGTGGCCATTTTTCCATATAATGTTACTCAACTCACCCAAGACATAAGCTTATTTTGTAAGTTGCTAGGTTGGTTAGTTGGTTAGTAGACTGTTAGTGTTATATGCGTTTTCCTACATTGACGTAACGGCCAAGGATTCGAATCCTGTTGCAACCGTCAGCATTAGCTAGATTCGAACCTCTGTACCTCTCGTTGGAGGTGAAGACTTTGCCACTTAAATAATTTGTCCTTACACAAACTATGATGGCAAGAACAATTCCATTTAAAAATTAAATAAATGTGTAATTGTGATTAAATTACAATTATAGGTAAAGCAAAAATTATAGTAAAAGTTTCAAAGCAGGGTCAATTAAAGATCAAATTATAATTGGATGTTAATAACAAAAAATGCCTATTCAATTATTACGTAACTATGTATGCACTCGTATATAACATAACAATTTAAAAACCCTTTAAAAGGCATGTATAACATAAACAAGATGCTGTTTTTTGTGAACCAATATTACACCATTACCAACATATATACATAGGTCATTCATTAAAGTAATGCATACAGTTAAATAAAATGAGTAATAACAATTCAATCTAATTGAAAATGTGCACGAATGTACATTTAGGTATACTTTCAAAGCTAATTTTTTTCGTTTTCTATTTTGTTTGTTTCCGTGGAAATGACGTCACTTCAAAATGGCTGCCCAATGACAATGATTCGTAAAAAACGAGCAGTGATTGAATTGCTTCATTGGGAAGGGATAAAACAGGTATAAATTGTCAAAAGATTGGAAAAGTATACAAAGACAAAGCTTTAAATCAGTCTTCCATCTGTAGGTGGTTGAACCGACTCAGTCTTCCTGTGGTAGCTGGAGAAACCATATAAATTTCCCCAGACCAAAAATTTCAAAGGTGAAAAAAGTGTTCGTGGTGTGATTTGTCTTGGATTTATCCAAAGAGGATTAACAGTTAACTCTGGAGTATATATTCAAACATAAAATAAGCTCAAAGCCAGGATTCTTCGAGTTCGACCAGGACTGGCCATGGACAGGGTGCTCCTTCATCACGACAATGCACCAAGCCACACCAGCGCCAGGACAAGGGAGACACTCGCCTCTATGGGGTTGACAACTTTGTCACATCCACGATATTCCCCTGATTCAGCGCCCTCTGACTACCATCTGTTTAGTCCTCTTAAATCAGCTTTGAGAGGAATCCATGATGACGATGACAATGAGTTAAAGCCAGCCGTCATGACTTGGCTCAGAAACCAGCACGGGTATACAGGGACTTGTTCAAAACCATCCAAAGACAAGGAGCGTATATTGAAGATTAAAAATGTAGTCAAAATACTTTCGTCTTTAATTTGATGTATGATACATCACTATGGTTATAGACATTAAACTTCTATCAACCTTTATGCATTGCTTTTTGAATGAGGTAGTATGGTGGTATAATTTGCATAGGTGCGAAAGTGCATCAAGTAATTGAACCCTAAACAGCTCAGGATCTTGTGAAGAAAAACATAAAAAGTGTAAGTTGTTTCCAAATGAACAAAGAGTTATATGACACATAACATGTGCCTTTGTAGCCAATAAACGAATTTCCATCGAAAACAAGACTTAATCGTTTTACAAAGAGAAGAATAGGGGTCAATGACGGCACACATATCCAATGTTTGCATTCAATATGAGAGATAATGTGGCTTTGTTTGTTGACCAGGACTTGTACACAGGATTTAAACAGTCTTAATTCCTTAACGGCCATGTTCGAAATGTCAACTTCCTGTACATCTGCAACGTTCTCAATAACTTGGTTTTAAAGTGTGTGTTTTAGTGTTAAGATGTGATTGCAAAGTTTTGCAAGGTGGGCTCATTAGTGTAGCTTTGACCTTATCGTTTGTTCTGTCATATAAAGTCTCTAAGCGCTGTACTTTCAAAACAGTGGTCCTGTATCTCTTGCCATCCCGTTATAATCTGCACAAATGAAAATGAAACCCAGTTGCTGTTTATAGTTTAGTAGATAAACAGAATCACACAATATATTAAAAAACAAATGTTGTTTGTTGCCGATGATGTAACAGACTCAACACTTAAGATGTGTAATTAAATAAACAGTTAATGAACTAATAATAAATACAAAAATACATTTGTTCTAAAATAGAGCATTATTATCCTTGCGACTTTCTTATATCTGAATGTAATAAATATAGGGCAGCTTCTAGCATGCTGATCGAAACAGACTTTAGAAACAGATATGCCAAGCAATTATATAATGAACATTTTGTTTGCAGCAAGCTTCTTTTTGTTTTTTTTATGAAACGTTTTGCTCACTGATTATCAACTTTTGAACGACAAAAACGATTAAGTATCTTGAAGATGGAGATAGAAAATAACTTCCCATGGTAAATTATTAACCCAGAACACAAACAAAGAAAAACTACCGACCCAAACTGATTAATGATAAAAAATATTCAAAAAAGCTTGTTTGGATTGTTATTATGGTTTACTGACCCTTGGATCATGTGGAATTACTGAAAAACGTGTCAGGAATCGTTTTCAGCCTCAAACCAAAGACACCACGTAAATGTCAATTAGTATTTTTTTGGAAAGTTCAACAGTCTATTTAAAACAAAAGGAAACAGGGCACATGCGACACATGTATGGCCATTCTGCTTAAGCTAATTTCGTGACGATGAAGAATGTCAAGTATGTTTACATAGCGGCCTTCTTGACTTGAAACCAATTGTTTATTCTAAATATTGTAAAGAGAGAATATTTTATTTTACTTTTCAACTAAGTGTGTAAGAAATGCACAATTACTATCATATAATTACATCAATTGATTGCGAAGGCAATTGAACTTTGCATGATACCAAAGTGTTATGAATATCGATTCTTCAAATGATGTTCATTTCCAAACTCGCAGAAACAGCTTAAGTATGACTACTATGATACCTACACACAAAGCACACAGGATAACACATTTAAAAAGTACTAAACTAATTTTATGCATAATGCATTGATATTCACAAGAATATATAACACTTTCCCGTATAAGCCAAAGCCAAATGACTGTTTTCAGATACTTAGATCTATTACCCTAAACATGATAATGATTAACAATTTTTCACGATTCAATCATTGCTAGGATGTTAGTACAAGTTAATCATTTCTAAATATAATAATTAGATCCATTGCAATCATGATTTCATGTCATTAAGGGCAGTTGATGTTTCCTAACGCAATACTTTTGTAACACTTGCTCTAGATGTTATTACCTAAATCCAACAGGTCAGATCTTTTAATACGACTTTACAAATAAAGAACTAAATAAATGAATAAATGATGTTAGTTCTTTCGACTTGGGGTACTTCATTAAAATGTAGCATAATACATCTAGAGTCGTAATCCATAAACTTCTTCAGAAATCTAGGCGTAAATATGACGTAACCAATCATTCTACCATAGCGACCTGTGAGTATCTCTGCTATTCACTCTAGATTGGTCCGACAAGTCTACCACTCAATGATACTCACACCAGTTCGGCAAGAGTATCTTTGAAGCGAATTGAGTAACAAGTGGCAAGCACGATCAAACACAACCAGGGAGAGTCCTAATATCTCATTTATCGATCATATTGTAAGATCAAATATAGATGTGTGTCAAATTGTTAATTTTTTTTTTCACTCTCACATCTAACAGTGGCACAAATCAACACAAATGATTACATTAACTGACATATTGCATGTCTTAGATACAAAAATAAGCTGACGAGCAGACATGGGGAAATACAGATAAATTAACTTTCAAATTATTTGAGTTATTTAGCATTGAAACAACGAAGATCAGTTTTTTTTATAATTCTTAACCAAAATATTAAAGATCTGAAGCACGCGTGATGTATGACTATTCAACTGGGACAAATGAAAAACCGGGTTGTTATCATGATTAAATCATTAATTAGGAAGCATCAATTGTTCATGAAATATCCCACCTGTCATTATTATTCCTCTTACCATGTAAACCTCTACGAAGGATGTGAAATCACCCTGGGGACACAATAGTTTGACGCCTAGAGAGGCACACCAAACAATGAGAGTCATCATAGAGCTGATAGTACTAGAGTAATCTGAACCCAGACAATGGCAGGAGCAACATTAGTTAAAAGGCTTGTACAAAATCCCTGCCACGCGACCACACGTTTTGCTAAAGTATCATTAAGGCGTGACCCGCGTTTAGGGTTTTCTTTGTTAAATGGGTTTGGATATTAGATTAATGATGCCAATTTATCTTTTAACAAGTTTAATTATGATGACAATTAATGTTTTTTTTTAAAGGAAGCACATGATAAATCATGCCTCTCTGTGGTTTAGATTCAATGGTCTTAAATTTAACTTTTGCTTGATTTTACTACCGTCATCGAAATAAAAATAACATGAATGTATTCAATAAATGAAAATTCCAAGACGATCTTTAAATGCCGTCGAGAAATTCACTAACAAAAATCGATTTAACTGCTTGAATCGTTTTTGCGGGCGACCAGGGACAGTTTTTTAGTTTCTACGCGAGTACAATTCACAGTACATCCATATTTGTTATCTTATCAAGTACACGAGTCAATGGACTGACAAATTATTGAATACTCTAGGCCACTATTGGCTTGAACCACACTCTGAGTACAGTATTGTTTTAGATTTTAACTAATATGACGTTAATGTATCTACTATATAAGACTAGTTTTCAGATAACTAATGGTTTTAGGTTCAAAGAAAAACGCCAAAGCTTGTCACCATAGCCAAAACATCGTGTTAACAAATCTTTCTTCATTTGATACGCAAAGTTCACATTGCTCTTGATATCTAACTCAATATATTTTTTTTTCATTTCAATGATAGGTTATTGAGCATGTTTACATTATTCCAACATAATACAAACTTGTGATTACGAGAAGTATTTAACTCATATTATATAACAAGTCTAGCTTTCCGTCCCACTACATCAGTAAAACAAATTACCCTGATGATCCTCACTTATAATTAACGACTCGTTTCATCAGCTCTTCACCTGAGTTCAACCGTTAAACCAACAACCAATTGAAAACTCAAAGGAGGCGCCTAAACAAACATGGTGATTGTATTTACACAACCAGCTTAATTCACCATGAGAAGTATAAACAGATAAACAATTAGGAACTAGCTAACGTCCTATCGTCTCAAATGTTGGCAGTGTCACTCAGTGCACGGCTCAACACCTTGCCACAGCCTTGAATAGTGTCAAAGGTAAGAATGGTCACTCAGTGAAGAACAGTGAGGATTTTGTGGACAAAATTAAAGATCTAGAAGTGCCTCCCCCTAGGAAACTAGTATCTTATGACGTTTCTGCCCTGTTCACTAGTATACCGGTGGATTTTGCTCTTCATGCCATCAAAACCAAATTTGAAAATGACATTAGCTGGAAAAAGACCACTGAGCTAGATTTAGACCAAATTTTGACCTTATTAGAATTTTGCTTAAACACCACTTATTTTGTGTACAATGGTAACTTCTACAAGCAGAAATTTGGCGCTCCCATGGGTTCTTCTATTTCTCCGGGGGTAGCAGATTTAGCCATGGAGGTTTTCGAAGAAGAAGCACTCTCCTCCTGTCCAGACCATCTAAAGCCCAAGGTCTGGTATAGATACGTAGATGACACTTTCACTGTACTACATGAATATGCCATCGAAGAGTTTACAGAGCACATAAACTCCAGAAATAGTAATATTCAGTTCACCATTGAACCTGAGAAAGATTGTAAGCTCCCTTTCCTTGATACGTGCGTCACCCTGATGGATGATGGTTCCCTCAAGACCTCAGTGTATCGAAAACCCACCCACACTGACCAGTATCTTAACTGGAAATCGAACCACCCTCTAGAACACAAACGCTCTGTAGTTCGTACTCTCCTTAA
>JAUUEB010312897.1:0-12790 GCA_032362205.1 Clione limacina
AATGACCACTGCCAAGACTGATGGTTGGGAGCTTAGAGCCACATTTCATACAGAAGATGGTTGTTGATTCTAGGTCAGAGGGTAAGAGTAATATTTAATATTTCTTTTACATAAACCAATTAACACAAAACGCCGGAACGGAAAACGCAAAAATGGCGGCTAAACGCAAGACGGGAAAACGCAACAACGACGGCTAAACGCAAGACGGGAAAACACAACGACGATGGGTCAATTTTTAATCTTCAAGAACGCAAGAAATAGGCTTAAAATCAAATAATAAATATCGCTACAAGATCCGCAACACATGAAACTATAAGAAATGTATCACTTATCCTACTTCCTAGAAAAAACGTGTATAGGCTCGCCGTTTTTAGCTTTCCTAGCTCCATTATCATTACATGTATAATATAACTTTATGATTTGAAAGACAAAGAAAAAACAGCAACAATACATTACCTGTTAAAAATTAATGTACAGTTTGACATCAGCTATCTCTCTAGCGAATATATTCAGAAGACACGTTTTGACATTCATTTTCGCGGAACGAAGTATGAATTCATTAAATCAACATGAGCCTGGAACAAATTTACTAACGAAAATATTAATTTGCTAACCAAATTTTTCCTCATGCAAGTGTATGGTAGAAACATACAAATTGTCAACTTTTTTGCAGTTTCTATAAATCTATAATCGCACTGTTTAAAAAAGTAAGGAAATATAATCACGGCATAATAGAAAGTCGATGTCGTAAAAGCATCACAAACCGTGCCATGTTTCCGTAAGTGGTAAAACAAACATCGGATGCCAAACAACTTCACACGTAAAGGATAATTAAACAAGAATATGAATAAATATATTAGGTCCTTATATTAATGTACCATTTCTATTTGAATACTTTATCAATGTTCTTACAACAGATTAACTATCTGTGTGGTCTTTTTGAGCACCACTTACCACTACAATCAGTACCACTAATTCAGCATGTCTCCCTTATAACATAGATTACTTGTTAAGTGTCGATTATGAATTAGGAATGAAACAACATTTACCAAGGGCAATTTGGAAATCAAATTGTATTGAAAAATGTGACCCAGACAGACAACAAGAGAATAGTAATTTTGGCTGCTGTGAATCAGCCAAACAAATCATACTTCAGTCCTTGATTACTAAAAAAAGAGTTTTGTTAGAAAGATAGTGGGGTTGTTCATCGATAATAAGATCGTTTGCCTCTTCTTGATCTAATTATTCAATTGTTTGTGTTCCTTTATTGCTTGAACTAAGAAACTACAAATACTTTTGAATGTATAATTGTTACTAGCCATTTTCTAAATAAATAAGGTTAACAGAAATAGAAGATGAACAAAGTATTCAAAGACTAATTTCACCGTACTATTTACAATGCATTAATACTATTAAAAGGGCCGCCTTGTCAAAACTCAGGCGCTTCGCGTCAATATCTCCATCGAAAGGTTTTGATACGCCACTGCATCTACCAAAGAATAACCAAAACACAGTTAGTGGCGTCTTTGTAACAATTTAATAGCTGAACATACTTGTTCATTCGCATATCGTGCGTACCTCTGGGAATTTATCGGAGTGCGCTTCCATTCAGAAAGTAATCAAAACAATCAGTAATAAGGTGATTTAAAGTTTCTTGACATTTATAGTAAAATACTCAACAATACTTAAAAATCGTAGAATGCACCAAATTACATGAAAGGCATTCGAAGTACCCCTTGGATATGTGAGTAATCACGTGTTGAAAGCTCAGTTAAATCTAATCACGGACTTTGGAGCTAATCGTCACGCAAGCAAACAAGCATACATAGTGAATACTGGCTTGCTGAGTTTATCGACCCTATTTATTGCAAACAAGTAAGATATCGATGAATGAATATCAATCGAGTTTTAACGAGATCGATATTCATCCATCGGTATCTAACGAGTTTGCAATTAATGGGGTAGATAAAGTCAGCCAGCAAGTATTCATTTTATTGCATTTGGCATAACTCATAAAGGTTTGGTGATTTTTCAAAACATACACAAATTACGTTATATAAACTTTAAGCAAACTAACAACGACTGCATAGCTATTTCTATGAAAACCCCACGTGTGGGAAGAATCGATGTTTCTCGGGTTTGTGAGTTGCCTCGCGGTTTTGAGGTGTGTGTTGCTAACTGAGCTCCCTGCGCACGCTTTCTACTGTTTTAGTCGTCGCGGTTTTAAGGTGTTTGTGAACTCCTCGTGGTATTATGTCAACACACTTTATTTTCTATATCGTAAATGTTTATTGTTCTGGTAAACCGTGTATGATGTGCATTTAGCAAATGCAATAAATAATTATATTTGTCTATCAATAATTGTCATTATTATAATTATTGGTGTCAGTAAATTTCAAATTTCCTGGTTCCTCACAATTTGTATCGGAGCGTGGTTATTATGTCTTGACCATCATAGACACATAATAAACACAGGGACTTAGTCTTGCTTTTGAAAATTGCACACCCTTTTAACTTTTGGCACTCATATATTTAGCTTTACAAATTAACGCACAAAGTATGTTTTAATCTGCATGCAAGCTCCTAGAGATAAAAACTTCACTAAGGGCTAAAATATCTTGAAAATGCCTAATAATATAGTTATTTTCTACGTTAAAAATATGGGCGTATCTAGAATTTGCAATTTGGAGGGGACATATTGGGGCGAGACGCGAATATTGTGGGCGCGAAGAGTTTTGCTAATTACGTGACTTTTCTAGAGTGTGGTAGAAAGCAGGGACGTTATTAGAGTTGTCCAATGTGGTATTGGTGCGAAGTTTTTGTAAGGAGGGCTTCCCTATAAGAGGGGAATATTGACGTGAAGTATCTGCAGGGAGGTTCTTTTTAATATTAATCATGAACTGAAAACCTTATTGGTCTTTGGACACTTTCTGCTTCTTTGTCTTCTTCTGTTGAGTGAATTATTAGAGCAAGTCGGATAACAAATAGAGACAAATTTGCACTTTGTATCGGATGTTTAAAACTTTTAAACGGAGACCATGTCTTTAGTAGAGATGTTGTGTCTTTTGTCTGCTATTTTGGAATATGTGTGATGATAAAGAGGTCACAATAGCGACAAAAACGACGAATTGAGTGAGCGAGATCTAGTATAATCATAACTTTCCTTAAAACGTTTCAAAATACACTAAATGCAGAAAAATATTTTCCAATCATTCGTCTAGTCTGGCTCAATTGTAAGGAAGAACGACATCCATACTTGGTTTAATTTAATGCATGTTTTGAGATGATTTGTCAAGACTGCAACGTTTGTAAACATGTATGCAAATCACATCCTCCTTTGTAAAATATTGTAAGGAGTGATTTAGAAAGAATAGTGAAGAAGGACGTTTGTTTTTCTAAATACAATTGGCATTTTGTACAGGGTGTATCTAAAGTTGTGTATATATTTTTTAAGTATTTATTTCCTAGAAGAGTTTAACATGTCCTCTGAGGGCACTTTTTGTTCAATGAATTTAAGTCATTGCTTGTCGCCGCTGTGCAGCGCCAAGTGGCAAATAGGGTGATAATACTCTCAATGTATTACAGTATTACCGAAAATGATTAGTGGCGACGCAAGGGCTCAAATCCACTACTTCTAAGATGAGAGTCGAATACGCTCACCACTAGACCACCATGGCATAAAAAATATTGTATCAAATATAGCACCAATATTTGTTACGCTAAGCACATTATTTTAAACCAGGAAGATAATGCTGCAAATATATCCTACTTCCAGAAATCTTTAAAGCGTTGATGTGGGCGTGTGGCATGTGTACCAGATTGTCTTTTGGGATTCTGCATTCTGGGAGTCTTCGCTTTGAAATAGCTGAATGGAGGATTTGAATTCCTGCTAATTCCAAGACCTCTGTGTTTGTCACATTATCGTTCCATTTGAGTGCCATGATTTGAAATTTGTTCAAGCTATGGAAAGGCTTTTTGAGTTTCTTTTCCTGGTAGGCGTAGAGTGCACATGATTCGATGCCATAGAGAATAGTACTCAGCACACAGACTCTGAAAACAGCCAACAATGTATTGATTAAATGTTTTGTGTCCTCCCATGCTCTCTTGGATAGTCAACCGAAAGCTTTCTCGATGCATTTGTCTATTTCACTGCCGTAGGAGAGGTTTTTGGAGATAGTTGAGGTAAGATATGTAAAGTCGTGCAAAACTTTCAGGATCTCACTGTTGACTTATATTTCTGGTTTGGGGAATGTCAGTTCCTTGGACCAGTATACTGGTTCTTTTATACTTATTGTAAGTTCCTTGGACCATTATACTGGTTCTTTTATACTTATTGTAAGTTCCTTGGACCAGTATACTGGTTCTTTTATACTTATTGTAAGTTCCTTGGACCAGTATACTGGTTCTTTTATACTTATTGTAAGTTCAGAATGCCTTAAAAATGCCCGGCGGGCTTTGTAGCTCGTGCTTTTTATGACATACGCAAAGAGTATTTATGATAATCGTTCTCCTGAATGTTGCAAATGCCTTTAGTTGGGAAATGCTAGAAAGGCCTCCATCAATTACTGTGTGCAGATATATACCTTCTGTTGCTCTGCCAAGTACCTCCTTCAGCATAACTGCAAAGAAGATGCCAAAAAGCGTTGGTGCTAACACAAACCCTTGTTAGACGCCACTGAGAATGCTGACAGGTTGAGAGTAGTTAAGATCGAACTGTACGATAACTTTTATGTCTACTTGAAAAGACTCATGATGCTGAACAGATTTGGATGGCGGCCAATTTTCTCCAGGACCTTGAAGAGTTGATTTCAACTGACAAGGCCAAACGTTTTTTTTGTTGCTACTCTCTCTCGTCTGTATTTGTCAAATCATGCCAAAATTTGGTCTTTATATTAAACAATGATGTCCTAAATCTGCATCTAATGTTGATACAGACAAATTTATTATTGCTTTCTTTTTGTTTGATAGTCATTTATAATTTACAAAATATGTAAAAAGACACATTTACTGAAACCATAAATATAACAGTGACAACTGTTTGGGTTTTCGGTAAACATTATGGTTTCTGTGTCTGTTCTCAAGCTTTATCAGCTTCATTAGTTGTAAACAACATATTTGTAAGTCCAAATGACCCAAGGTTTTGGCATAAGAAAACAATTCACATCCTCATTGCATTTAACAACACAACAATTATAGAGCTTCATATGACAAAACTCTCTTGCACTTAAGTGAGGTATAACATTTGAAGGCGGAGAAAGCCATTTTTGAAGCTGTTTTGCAGTTTAGAAATATCCTGTTGAATGTTTGTTTACATATATCAAGGTGAATAAGGATCGAATACATAACAGTGTGATTCTGTGTGACAAGACGCCCGTCTTATAATACTTGTTTGTTTTTCCTTGACTCTTTAGGCATAGATATCAACGCCATATCTTTAGGCATAGGATATTTTATGAAAATCATGATTTATTTGCAGGAAACTTTAGTACATCCTTAATTTAATCAATGTAGAGGATTTAAGGATTCGTGTTAAGACTGGTTGGCCAAATGTCAGTATTCAATGACTTGGTAGGATGTTCGAGTTATTGACACGAGCCTTATGTGCCAATACGACATAATTATAAGCAGCCTTATCGCCTATATAAAATACAATTTGGGGATGGAGACATTACAAAACACATCTATTACGGGATTTAAGATTGATTATCACATTTTTTTTCATTCATATATTAATTCAGGTTGATTAACATTGACAGGATTTCACATTCCAATTTCTAATAACGGTGTCAGTCACGTTTGAAATTGCCGATGAGGTTTTATCAGTGAGTTTGGAGTTTTTCACGTTAAACAATCTCTGGGAGTTAATGTCTTCGAGACTGTGATCTATGGGGTTTTGGTTTGGATGGTGAGGGCTGGTGACATAAGTGAGTGGATGCTTGGTTGGGGATGGAGGCCGGAGTCTGCAGCGGGTGGCAGTCTTGATTTGACAAAAATATATTTGACAGACAGTGGGGGCCCCATCTGCTCATGAGTTCCACTTACTCAGACGTCGCCCACATGTCTCGCCCTTAAAGATTTAACTTTATAGTTTTACTTGTTTTTTTCCAGCACTGTCGCGTAGCAATCTGAGAGGACGTATTGATTTTTTGTTTTCAGGATAGGAGAGATCACATTTTGTCTGAGAGGAAAATTCAAGAAAACATCTTACTCGCTGTGGGTTCATGGACATTGCGTTGAATCTAATGAGCACTAGGGAGGGCAATATGACGACATGAACTCAATAGTTTAATGTTTGATGAGATAAGATGTTATTGATGTCAATATAACATAGATTGTGGATAATATTTGTCCTTGACAGTGAAGATAGTTTATGAATCCATGAAATCATAAATTTAACAATCACAAAGGCAAAAAATGTTTTAATTAGAAAAAACAACCTCTCAGTTTTAAGGCTTATAAGACTTAATCACTGCTTAGATGACCGAGTGATTTAGGAGTCCGCCTCTACAGGAGTTGATGGTCGGGTGATCGAATCGTAGCCTGGTCATCCCAAAGACTTTGAGAAAAAAGAGATTTAAGCAGCGGGCTCGCCTGACGCAAGAGATCCTGGGTTCGAATCCAGTTGCTAGTGCCGCATGATTTCGGCGGCTCTTCACACTTCACGATCTTAGCTCTAGGTCTCGGTTTCATATATCCTTGCTGTATTGCGAAGGCGTTAACACTTACAAGAATAACCAATTTGTGAATTGCAATGAATGATACATTTCGTTTTAATAAACAAACCATAAAAAGTAATTAACCCTAAAGATTTTTATATACTATAACGTATCGCGACATCCGCCCGAACTAGGCACTTTTATTTTGTGACCTCCGCTCAATAATATGAACCACTGAGATAAAAACTTCATTTTTTTTCTCTAAATGAAAAAAAAACATTTAGCTGACATTAAGCTGACAGTGTAACGACAAACAAAAGTAACACATAATTGCAATTAACTATCTTGTAATTGTATATCTCTAGAACTACATGGGGAACTTTTTTACGCCAATTATCTTAAGCTCCCTGGCATTGTCATGTTAACGTACAATTAAGACTTCTCGGAAGTTACTAGCATAATTGGAGGAAACAATTACTCGAGTTCTTAACCGTACAAGTAGTCGATCTAGCGGAATAGCTAAGCTGTTTTGCTCGAACAACTCTTAGTTGTTTCATTGTTTTATCCTTCGCAGAAGCAAAACATTTATTCATGGTAATTTTATCCAACGGTGATCGAGTTTTTGTTAGATAGGCAGGGTAAAGGGAACATCATCAATTTACATGAATTATTTTTACAATTTCGATCTCAATGCTTCGACGTACTTAACTGTAACATTGATATTTTCGCGTGGATATTTGTTTAAGTGAGGACGAATATTATTTGGTTTTTGCGGGAGTGGTTTTATCACAGATTTGAATTTCCCCTTTGTTCCAATCAAACAAGTTATTCGTTTTGCCATTTCTTGGAAATAACGAAATGATTTCAAAGTTTTTAACGGACCGTTTACAAATGACATAATCCAAAATCAGTCTAACAGAATAGCTACGTTTTTTTTATCATTACATCCAAGTTGTTTCATTGTTTTATCATTGGCATAGGGAAAATATAAATTCACGTTATTTACTCCAAAATTTATTAATGTTATTGAGGATCGGTCAAAACCGGGAATATCATAAATGATATTGATCACTTTTACAACTCTCATCCACGCACTTACCTCCCCGTTCTATCAAATTGTAATTGTTCGCATAGAGAATGTTAAAAGAATAATGAATATTATGTATTTTTTGTCAGTAAGATATAAAAACAGATTTTCCTTTCCATTTTGATCTTACCATTTTGGTTGAAATAGCAAATAGATTGATGACAAAAGATTATGATTAATTTTTTTTAGCAGAATAAGGCAAATTAATAATTGGGAAAAGTTTGTTTTTAGTTAACAAATATTTATGGTAAATCTTCATGATGTTATAGGTAATAAACTTTAAAAAACAGATGTTATGTGAAAATAAAATATTTCAACATCTTCTATTTCATGTCAATTTTAATCTTAAACCCTTGCGCGAGGTGTTGTCTCTGCGTGTACTCAAATAATTTGACCTGCAATGGGAGATAAAGACACATATTAAGGGCTTTCAAATGGTGTGCAATTTAAATCTGGTGAAATAAGCATGGTGTGCAGAATTAATTTACAAATGGACAAAGTCTGGCTTGTTCAGTCAGTCATCCGCAAATGTCAATGAGCGTAGTAAAGGGTGTTGAGTATTAAAAGAGTGTGGTATCTCCAGGATTAAGCACTTCTGTTGATATCCTTAAATGCACACATAAGGCCCATTAGTGACAGCTTCTTGTCTCATTGGTACTGATGGCGTGGCTTTACTGGTCTTCAGCGGTCTGTTTTTTTAAAGTTACAAATGCTCTAAATTTATCAATTTTACTCCTAGCTTCTAAATTCAATTCATTATAAAAATAAAAATTCGTAATAATTTTAAATGCAACCAACCACTAATTCTCTATCAACTGGTTGAGCCCTAAAACATGAAAGCATTTTTTCAACCGCTTTACATAGCAGCTGTTAGTTCGAGTGTACTTAGGGATTACATTTCTTATTTCTTTGCTGCTTTACATGATCGTTTTCTGTAAATGTAGACTCAATATATTTTACTCTGCATCCGGGTTAATTAGTATTTGTCGATAAACAAGTATCGTATGACCTTATTGGGGGTAAAACTGTCAGCTTAATGTAATAAAGACAAGCTTATCGACGATCGGAAGAACCCAGACTGACATTACATAATGTAACTGCCAAATATAGATAAATCAAGGCAAGGTATCTAGACAAGAACAATTATTTTGTTTTACATAAAATCAACGAAATGACGAAGAGATTATAAAGTTATGGATAAAATAACTTATTAAAAATGATTTTATGAAATAAAAGTATCTTATTGTGAAAGTTACATCTTTCATTATTGTCCCATTTCGAGAGGCCATATCCAGATCATGAAGTGCTCCTATCGGAAGATAAACCCAAGGTTTTGCAATTGACTTTCTAACTGCATTTCCCAATACAACTATAGGGCTTCATGTGACAGCAAAGATAATAAAATGCTATATTGTTTCTGATGTGACAGATCAGACTTTTTACTCCTGTGAGTTATAATATTTGAAGGTAGAGGAAGACGTTTTTGAAGCTGTTTTGAAGTTAAGTAATACTTTGTTGAATGTTTGTACAAATGCTGACATAATGTTTTACGAAAATCTTTTCATCATTTAATATACGATTGATTTTCTTAACACACTCCATTTTTTTCATCCATTCATATAGGTTAAAATAAAATGTCTACATATCACATTCCAATTTTGAATAACGGTGTCAGAGACATTTAAAATTGCCAGAGATATTTCATCAGCAGTTTGTATTTTGTTCATGTCAGAAACTCTCTGAGATTGTCCGTGTTCGAGGATGTAATATATAATGTGTTTGTGGGTAAATGTTTGGTAGTTGGGTGGATGCCATAGGTTTCAGCGGGTGGCAGTCTTGATTTGACTTATATATATTTGACAGACAATGGTTTCCCATCTGCTCATGAGTTCCACTCACTCAGACTTGTCTCGTCGTTGATAGTTTTACTTTAAATTCTTACTTCTCTTTTGTTTCAGAATCGTCGCCATCAGGCAACACATAAGGAGAGGACATATCGATTTCTAAAATGTTATGTTCATGAGAGATCACATCATGTCTGAGAGGAAAATTCTAGAAACAATATCTTACTCGCTGTGGGTTCACGGACATTGCGTTAAATTTAATGAGCACTAGCGAGGGCATTATGACGTCATGAGCTCATTCATTTATATTGTCGTGATGATATGTTATTATAACCAAGATTGTGGATAGTGGTTTATCCTCCCAGTTACAATGATTTAGGAATATACGGAATCGGTATTCAAGAAACAAAAAAGGCAAGAATTAAATTAATTAGAAAAATTAATCTCAACGATTGAAGACATCAAAGACTCAATCACCCACCGCACAGACTGTCGAGTGGTTTATGCGTCTTCCTCTGGATGTAAGGTAGGGTGTTGATTCCAAGCATACATACATAGTTTCACAAGTTTCACAAGTTTATTCAACTCAAGTACATATTTTATACATAATAGTATAACAAAACAATCAAATAAAGAATCAAATGCAAAAATATATACTAACAGAAATTAAATTGGAAAATAAGCAAGAATACACAAAATAAGCAGGATACTTGCTTTAAAAAGAAAACTTGTATAATGTACAAATCCAGTACAAATATATTTATACAAACAAATAATATATGATTAATTTAGTGCAATATAGACTTTAAAAAAAATTGTAGAAAAGATTTTAGTAGCAGCCTCGCAAGGCGTCTGGTTTAAAGATAATCGTCTTAAAACTGGTTGATAGGTGTCATTTTGACTATCCTCTGTGGGATAGTACGTAATATTGTACGGCGCCGATTTTACCTTTTATGCGTTGATGGAGACGTTTAACGTTTTCAGCTGAGAATGCTGAATAGTGCAAACATATGGCGATACTTTAGTATACCATGTAACCACTCGTATGATGACTGTAAGTGTAACCATAAAAGAAAAACCTTAACACATTCGTCTAGACATTGAATAACTGGGAACATTTTATATTTATTGTGGTTGGTCCTTTCCAAATATTGACTGATGGTTCACTACTCATCTCTGAAATATAAAGCTGGGCAACTAAAGATCACATCTGTGTCTGGCGTTGAGACGATTGTCTTGATAAGGTCAAATGTCTGTTCGACATAGTCCTTGACTGCTAAGCACAAACGTTCGTCAGAAGATATCGTTGAAGAAAAGATAGAAAACTGTTGACAGTCAATAGATAGTTTTGATACGAAAGTAAAGAGATAAAAAGGTAAGATTATTTGTTTTTGAGATTGACCCCAGTCAAAGTGAGATAGGTTCATGATACTCTTGCTATTAATCCATAAATAATGTCTGGGGTACTCAATATGAAAGATGTTTATGATAATCGTATTGTTATTTAACACCTCATGTCTGAAATACTCAAGGAGAGAGAGAAAGGGGTTCAGGATAATCGTACATTTACTTAACACGTCATATATGTGATACTCATAGTGAGACAGGTTCAGGATAATCGTACATTTACTTAACACGTCATATATGTGATACTCAAAGTGAGACAGGTTCAGGGTAATCGTACTTTTAATTAACACCTCCTGTCTGGTATACTCAATTTGAGAGTGGTTCAGGATAATGCTTTTTTCATTTTCAAAATAAATATATCTAAATTACAATGTGTTCAGAAGAAAGAAATGAAAACTCAGAGTGCCCTGGTTCGAATCCAGCTAATACCCAATGTTTTCTGCAGCTCTCCACTCTGCAGTGGCTTCATCTTTGATCAAGGACGCTAAATTTGGCCTGTTTTTTTCATAAAACCTTCTTGCGTTGCAAAAATTGCAAAAATAACTGAATGGCACTTTTTAATGAATGATACATTATTACCGTGTCATAAAAAATAAGCGTTCAATTTTACGTTTAAAATAAAGTACTGTTGCTATGGCACCACATTTGCTCTACACTAGTTCTGATAGGATATAAAATCTATAATAAGTACAATGTGAGTCAAAATGTAAATAACTTTAAAGATATATATATTTTAAAACCTTTCGTGACAACCGCCCCTTTTAAATTCGCTTTCTTTTTGTGACTTCCGTACGTAATAGGAACCCATGAGATGAACTCTTCAGGTTATTTCACCCAATAAAAACAAAACATATATCTGACATCCAGCTAGATAGGGCGTAAACGTTAATAACCACCAAGAACAAAAACATTTTGCTTATGTCCTATGTATTGTGGTTATTACAACTTATGCTTTATCCGACTCATTTGAATCGTCACCGGTAATAAATCCATTATTTCATATAACTTAAGCGATCGATGTGACGGCAGACAAAAGTGCCACAAGAATGCAAAAAACTTTTAAGTAATTTTGTATTTATAGAACAACCAATGAATAGCTTTTTACTCAAATTATCTTTTGCTGTTTATTTTATTATGCTAACGTACAATTAAGATCTCTTAGAATTTACTGGCACAATTGAAGGACAAAAATACTTGAGTTATAAGCCTCTTTGCTCATATAAACCTTAAAATGTTTTATTGTTTTATCACTGACAGAAGCAAAATATTAAACTTCATGGTAGTTTTCTGCAGGGGTGATCGATTTATATGTCGTTCCCATATGACGAGACCAGGGAGGTCATCAATGATATTATCATAATTTATACAACTTTTATCCACACACATACCTCGACGTACTGTAAACTTGTAATTTTTTGCCTGAGAATTGGTTTAGGGGGACTAATATTTGAGGTTTTTGTCGGACACATATTAATGCTTCCGTCATTTGTGTGGAAAGCAAATTGAATGATGTGAAAGTTTATTGTGAATTCTTTCCACCATAAGGTAGGTGAACAATTATAACACATTTAATTTAAGTTTACAGTATTGTATGGTTAATCTTCAAAACTCTATGGATCATAAGCTTTTGAAAAAGATAAGTGAAAATAGATAAATAGTACTTTCCATGTCATATCAATCTTGATTTCTTTAAAGTTACAAATGCTCAGACTTTTCACAAGCGTCTAAGCTCTATACTTAATCAAAATAATAATAATAATGATAATGATAATAATGATAATAATAATAATAATAAT